>CAUYRT010064760.1:0-17739 GCA_963574885.1 Lepilemur ruficaudatus
GTGCTATTGTTGTTACACATTTTTATTTTTTTATTTTTATTTTTTTTTCCAAAAATTTTATTGGAGGAAAACTACAAAACAATTACAGTACAATGTTTACAGTCACAATTTGTAGTGAGCTGATTTCCCAAAATACATTACAACTCAAGTTGACTTATCTTGTTACATTCAAAAACCTACTCTGTCAAAGTAGTCCAGAGAGTACATACATAGTGCTCCAACTGTACCTATGTACAACCAACACTCTATTTTAAGTGTACAATTAAATGATTTTCAGTGAATTTACCGAGGTATACATTTAATCACATAAATCAGTTTTAGAGGAATTCCTTCCCCCTATTGAGACCCCTAATTTGAAATGCCTGAAAAATATAAATTTTCCCTTAGAAAAGAAAAGCTTCAAACATCTAAAATTATAAAACACAAGTTTTATTCAGATAATATTTTCAGGGAGTGAAAGTTTGCTTTTAATAGCAAACTTTCCTGATAGATTTAAAATATGATTGGGTAGATATGCAATGTTCAGGATCGTGCCTTCAGTTAAAACCAGGCATACCTGTATTTACATGTACAGTGTTTGTGAGACATTTTCATTTCATGGAAGTTGTTAACAGACTATTTTATAATAACTGACAAAGGTTCACTACTAATTTATTGTGAAACATGAAGTCACAACTTCCTTAGGGCCTAATGTTCTTTATCCGAACAATGGTAACTGTAACAGCATTCTATTTGTAGAAATGGCAAAGTGAGTCTGACATGTTTGTCTTTGTTGGGAAAAGTCTTAAGAAGTTGAGAAGTGGCATTTAACTGCTGCAATAATCTCTTTTTACTCCTCTTTCAGGAAGAAAACAAAAAAGTATTTCTTTGGCAAGTACTGCAAACGGCAAATGCTTTAATGTTTATTTTCACCTATTTATACAAGCCCTGCTTCTCAGTATTCATGTAAAACTCGGGAGTCGATGAGTAATATTAACAGAGAAAAAATTTGTTTGGCAGATTATGTGAATTCCTATTTTAAAGAAGTGTAAGCTCAAGTAATATGAATTTGGGTGCTGAAGATTTAAAGTATTCTGTATGCTTGTGATGCCTGTGAACATAGAATATTTAGTGGTGTTTTAAGTTAAGAGTACTTGGCTTTGTGAGGAGTCCAGAAGAGATGAAGAAATAGGAATGGAGACAATGTGACTTTTTAAATGTGATTTTAGTTTGTACATATCAAATTTCTGCCCTCCTTGGTTTTCTTGGATTTTGGTGATTACTTTTAAAGCCTTATTCATTCTTCCATCCATCTGTTCATTCATTCATTCTTGTGCATTCAGGACTTCTTGCTTACATGAACTTTTCAAAATAGAGAATTTGGTCAGAGGAATATTATGTGGGTTTATAAGTATTTTTTCTTTTTGTAGACTGACCTTGTATCAGATTTTAAAAGGAAAAAGATGTTTCTAATATGGGAGAACAGTGTAAAATGGCACTGTAGGAATTTGCATCTTTATTGTTGTGGTATCTATTGATCTTAACTAGGTACTGTATGTTCAGAAAGCAGATGTAATGATTCACTATTGTACCTTTCTCATATCTGCTTAAGTCACTGACCAGGATGAAATCTCCATAAAGCTGTATGTGACAGATATGGATATCCATGATCTGTTTGAATGAAAGCTTTCTTTAGTATTGTTATGTTGAATTGTTATTTTTGTGTCTGATCTGATCAAGTGTCTGCTTTTAATATCCTTTTTAAAGACTTTTGTCAGCTGCTTTGAACCTTATTTTATAATCTTCCTTTGGATCACTTTCTCCCCCTCTTTATGTCTTCTCTTACTGTAGTTATTTACCATTAAGTAAATACTGTGTATTTTTCTTTGGTGAGTAGTCTTGAAATAAAAATCAATTCTTTTGTTTTTTAAATTATTATTTATTATTCAAGAATAAAAAGACTAGGATTTGAGGCATAAATTGGGAGTTGCTTGTGTTAATAAAAATCTGTGTTCCAAAGAAGAGTGATATTTCAGGCTTCTAAGTGGTAGGTAAGCTCTCTGAATAGGAGAGAAGGAATCACAGAATTATGGTGTTCCAAAAATGCCTTCTTTCTGTGCTGTCATTCTGTGATGTGATTTATATAGTTTAATTTCTAGGTTAATTGTCCAAATTCCTGTTGCCTGCTCTTTGAGCTACCCAGACAACTTTGTAAAGTTTAAAAACATGTATTTACATTTTACAATTATATTTTAACAGTTTAAAATGTATTACATGATTCTTTTTTAAAACATACAATGAGCATAATTGGTTTTTTCCTGATGTTTCATAGCAAATATTTTTTGTATAATTACTGTTATATATTGGTATTCTCATGATCAGTTGGAGAGTGTTAGGATGTATAGCTTTATCTAAATAAGTTTAGAGAAAATGCTATCTGTATTTTTTAATAGGTTCTTTTTTTGTATGTGGTTCTTTTGGCCTTAAACCATATTTTCTCTTTTTGATATTGTATTTCGTATGCCTACATGCTGTAATGTATACCTATTGCTGGTAGCACTTTGATTTTCTCTTCTTTTGATTTGCTACTTTTAACCTGATAGCCAACCTGACTGCAATTATTAAAAAAATTAAGAGTACTAGATTTCAAGAGAACTTCTCTAGGAATTAAGTGAATGTGTGTGGTTCAATTGCTTAGAAAACTTTTTTCTTAGTTTCTAGGTTTTCTTGATATTTCTAGATTAGGTATTTGGATTAGTGAGTAGTGAGTTGTTGCTGCATACTGTCTTGCATAATTGTATTTTTTTCTTTTCCTTTTAGATTTGTGTTGTCATTTTTTGAAAACCCATCTTTATTATGTAATTTTGAAAAATATGAGCTAAATGAATTTTGAAGACGATGTATTTTTGTTTTGGGGGGTGCTAAGGAAAGTAACTTTTAATATCTTATTTTTTGTTGATAAGAAATGATTTAAACTTTCTTCAGGGAGAATTTTTGTTGTTTGAGCTCTCTTGTCGTATTTGTATTCAGTTGAACTCACGTGCCTTTTGACCTCGTTGTTTTCATTTTGAAAAACAGAAATAGAAAATACAGTAATAAGTTTAATTTTGCAAATGTATACAAGTATAGTAGAAAGTTTCCTGTTTTCATGTGAGGCATTGATGTATTTTTTTACATTGATAAATTTGAGTTAACGAAAAATGAAATATTTTTCTGTTTAAAATTGAACTAAAATTTCAATTGAAATGGAAATAGTGCTAGACAGAGAAAAAAGTTGAGATATGAGAGTAGGATTCTTAAATAGAAAAGCGTTGCAGAAGATTTGCAATAAACATTTGGTTAATTGATGTGTTTACTCTGCTTTCTGAAATGAAAAAAGTATAAGACAGGTGGGCTGAAAAGCTATCCCTCACTTATTAGGTACATAGTTTTGTAGTAGTCACTTAACCTTTGTCAGCTTTACATTCCTTATTTGGGATTACTAATGTCTACTTTCAGTGGTAGTTGTAATTTTAAAAGAGCATGTGTATGAAGCATGGGCACATACTAGGCTCTTAATATGTATGGGTCTTGTTTATTTCATGTGATACCTATATTCCTGAAGAGCTAAACTTTAATTGCCTCTTTAGATAACTTTTAAATTGGTTCAAAGAAGCTATTTTAAAGAATCCTTAGTGATAACCTATTGTAAAGCAGATTGTCACTTTCTAGAAGTCTCTTTAGGTGCTTACATCAAGAGTTCCTATAATGATTCTTGGCTTTGTGGAAAAACGTCCATTTTCAAACAGGCCTTTGTAGTTAAATGTGATTTGGGTTTAATAAGGCCAGATTACTCTTGGGATATTTTTTTCATGTAAAAAGAACTGCTAATGACCTGTGGGGGGGGGTGTCCATTAGTTACTATGTTTCAAAGAGAAAGCCTTCCTATGATTTCTATTACTTAATACGTGGTGAAATTTATTTCCAGATATGTCAGTTGGAAAAAAAACACAAAGGAAGGAATTATGAGGGTAAAGAGCATTTCAGGCTGAGTTTCAGTAGTAGGTTTATTTTACTAGCTTGTATTTTGGCTTGAATTTTTAAGTGCCTTGTAGGTTGTGAGACTGATACTGTTCTTTGATAGAACCACATAGGTAAGATCACCTTATGATCACGGCTTGTTGGCACTGTGATAACTAAAGCCCGCCTTGGATGGAATTCAAAGAGGAATTGCCTTTTATACTGTGTTCCTCTCTATATCAAACAGTCTTACTGTAGGGATCAGTAGACTTTTATATATACTATATTTAAGTCTTTTAAACTGTATGCTATAATATATGTCTTGCATATGTGTTGATAAATGTATCCCTACATATTTCTTCTCTTTTTGATGCTTTGGTAAGGCTATTGGTTTTTAAATTCCTTTATTGGTTTTTAAATTCCAATTGTTCATTGCTAGTATAGGAATATAGTTGATTTTATATACTGACCTTGTATCTTGTAACTTGGCTAAAACTCACTAGTTCTAGTAGAGTTTTTGTAGATTACATATACAATCATATTGTCTGCAAAGAAAAATAGTTGTATTTTTTTCCTTTAGAATCTGAACACCTTTTAATTTTGTTTTCCTTGCTTTTTCATACTGGTAAGAACCTCCGGTATAATACTCAATAGAAAGGGCAAGAGTGGACATTTTTGTTTTCTTCCTGATCTTAGGAGTGTCTTTTACCATTTAAGAATTGTTAATTGTACATTTTTTATAGCTGTTCTTTGTCAGGTTGAAGTAGCTTCCTTCTAGTTTTGTGAGAGTTTTTTTTTTTTTTAATTATGAATGTATGTTGGGTTTTGTCAAGTGCTTTTTCTATATCTGAGATGATCATATTGTTTATATTTTATTCTATTAATGTGGTGAATTACATTGATTAATTTTTGAAAGTTAAACTTACATTCCCAGGATGAAACTTACTTATCATAATACATCATTGCCTTTTTAAGGGTTTTGGGTCTGTATTTATAAGGAATATTTCCTATAGTTTCCTTTATTTGTAATGTCTTTGTCTGTTTTTGGTAACAGGTAATGCAGTAAGTGGGGAACTCTTCTAATTCTGAGTTTGTGTAGAATTGGTATTATTTCTTAACTATTTAAGAGAATTCACCAGTGATGCCATCTGGGCCTTGGATTATATATTGGGAAGCTTTTAAATTATAAATTAAATTTCTTTAATTGATGTGGAGCTATTCACATTTTTTTTTTCTTCAGGTAATTTTGGTAATTAATAGCTTTCAAGGTATTTGTCCGATTTCATCTAAGTTGTTGAAATTGTTGTATAATGTTGGTTCGTGATATTCTTTTAATGTCTGTAGCATCTGTTCTGATGCTCCCTTTGTTGCTCTTATTGGTAATTTGTATTTCTTTCTTTTAGCCTAGTGAGAGTATTAATGACTTTATTGAACTTTTCAAATAAATGGCTTTTGTTTTCACTTGTTTTCTCTGTTGATTGTCTGTTGGTCATTGTCTCGTCATTGACACTTATTATTTTCCTCTTCTACTTATTTTGGGTGGTATGGAGATGAAGAGAGACATAGATAAATTGGTCAAAATACAGAGTCCAGAAATAAACTTATACATAGATGGTCAATTGATTTTTGAGAATGGTACAAAAGCAATTTAAGGGGAAAGGATAGTCTTGCCAAGAAACTGTGTGAGAATAACTAGATATCAATATTAAAAAAATGAATCTACACCCTTACCTTATACCCAAAAGCAAAAAACAAACAACAATAACAAAAAAACTTAAAAATGAATAATAGAGTTAAATGTAAGAACCAAAAACTATAAAGTTTCCAGAAGAAAAAAATAAGAGAAAAATCTTTGTGATTGTGCAGTTAGTCAGAGATTTCCTAGATTGGACATAAAAAATAAGAGGAAAGAAACCCTGATAAATTGGACTTCATCAAAATGTAAAACTTCTCTTCTTTTAAAGATACTCTTAAGAGAAAAAAAGCAAGCTATAGTCTTTCTTGGAGGGAGAAAGTATTTGCAAAAACTTATATCTGAAAATGACTTGTATCCAGAATATACATGGAACTCATATCTTTTTAATAAGACAAATAACCCAATTTCAAAAATGGGCAAAATATTTGAATAAATGCTTCACAAAAGTATGTATGTGAAATAAAACATGAATTGAAGTTTACCAACATTAGTCACCAGTGATATGCAAACACTAAAATTAGAAAGACTTATACCATACTAAATGTTGGACAGGCTCTGAAGCAACTGGAACTCTCATACATTGCTGGTGGAATGGCACGGCCCATTGGAATACAGTTTAGAAGTTTCCTATAAAGTTAAGCCTACACTTACCATATGATGTAGCAGTCCCTCTCCTAGATATTTACACAAGAAAAATGAAAACCTTATGGAAAGCTGCCCAAATGTCCATCAGTAGGTGAATAAATATATTATGCTGTACTACTCAGCAATAAAAAGTAATGAACTACTGATGTACACATCAACATGGATGAATCTGGGAAACATACTGAGTGTAAGAATTCAGACATGAATCTATAGTGTATGATTCCATTCTTTTGAAACTCTATTAAAAAACCTAATCTGTAGTGATGAAAGCAGTTAAATGGTTGTCTGAGATGAGATTGGATAAGGGAATAATGCAAGGGACTTAGGGGAACCTTTTCGACTATTGTAGAAATGTTTCTTGGCTGGGCGTGGTGGCTTATGCCTGTGATCCTAGCACTCTTGGAGGCTGAGGTGGGAGGATTGCTTAGGTCAGGAGTTTGAGACCAGCTTGAGCAAGAGTGACACCCTATCTCTACTAAAAATAGAAAAAATTAGCTGGGCGTGGTGGTGCCTGTCTGTGGTCCCAGCTACTTGGGAGGCTGAGGCAGGAGGATCACTTGAGTCCAGGAGTTTGAGGTTGCTGTGAGCTAGACTGAAGCCAGTGCACTCTAGCCTGGGGAACAGAATGAGTCTCTATCTCAAAAAAAAAAAAAAAGGCTTCTTAATTGTGGGATTAGGTTTGCAGGTGTGTGTGTTGTCAAAAGTTATCAAACTGTCCCCTTATTGTGGGTATATTTTAATATATGTAAATTATGAATTATACTCTTATGTTATTAATTATATTTCAATGAAGTTTCTTTTTCAGTGGTTATTAAATCTGGCTATACCTCAGAATCATCCGCTAAGCTTTTAAAATGTATATTCCTTCATCCCACTTCATGCCCAAGGAATCGTTGCTAGCAGTAGGCCTGCTCATCTGAGTTTTTATAGTTTTAGAGGTGATTTGGATTCTCAGCTGAAGTTCAGAAATATTTTTCTCTTTTCATGGCTTTTCTTTCTTAAGACTCTCAGAACGTAATGAAGTGAAATTTTTGTTGTAAAAGTCATTACTAGTTTTATTCGTGTTATTCATATCCCCACTTTCATTAGTGAATTTAAAATGAACTTTAAGTCCACTTATTTTAGAAAAGTTAACTGTTTTTAATAGCATATCTTTACATTTTTATTACAAAAGTACAAGAAAGAAAAGAAAAATTCTCCATTTTACTATGTTTTATGTGAAATGTGAATTTTGAAGTCCCTTCTCTAGTTCTTCAATCTCACAGCCCTAATTACTATCAATTTTGATGTATATTCTTCTAGATATTTTCCCTGTGCTTATAGAAAAGAGACATATATTTAATATTGTATATTTTCAAATATTCATTTCTTTCTTTCTTTTCTTAAATTTTAAATTTTTTATAAAGATGGGGGTCTGTCTATTGCCCAGGTTGATCTTGAACTCCTGATCTCAAGCAGTCCTCCCTCAGCCTTTCCAGAGTGTTGGGATACAGACGTGAGCCACTGCACCCAGCCCCATTTATTTATTTCAGTAGTATGTGTGTTGAGTGCCTGTTCTGTGCCAGTCATCACACTAGGTCCTAATGAGCCAAAGAGACCTGCTCTCCTGCAACTTGCAGTCTGGTGGAAGGATAGTGATTAAATAATAATTACACAAACATATTTTTAAACTATAGCAAGTGTTATAGAAGTATAGAATGTTTCGATAATACATGTAGTAAAAATTAAAACCTTTTCTTACCCTTTCACCCTAGTTCAGATACATACATTGAAGTTTGCTTTTCTGAAAGCATTTAGTACTGCATCAATAGTATGATGATTATTCATTTGGATAAAATATTTTGGACACAAACATCCTCTCAGTAAAGTATTAATTTTTCTTTCATTGTTAGCATTTTTGTATTATTTTAAAACATCAAGAAATCTTAACTATTTAACTTCAGTGTAAAAAAATTTAAATATCCTTGTCAGCAAATATTTATATAATGTCTCCCTGAGCCTCAGTCTGTGATTGTTATGCATTTATGTGCTATACAACATTTTGTTACTAAGACAACAACTTGAAAATGACAATTTGTCCTAGTGGCGTTTTTTGGTGATAGTGGAGGGATTATTAATGTTGGTATATGTCGAACACAAGTGTTTCTTAAAATATATTTTACACAATACTAATTGTTTTTAATGTTAATGGAGAGTATGTGTGATGGAAGTTTTGTGCTCATATAAGTTTAGGAAATGCAGTGTTAAATAAAGTTAAACATTTTTAACTCTATGCTTCTTAGAACCCTTAATGTGTTGTGTTCTCAATCTGTAAGTCAGAGCTGTAGTACACAGTGACTCTATTTGACCATAGAATCCTGTTTCACTTGGCCTTTATTTCCATGAGTAGAGATCTGAACAGATAAATAAATCTCTAATGGCATCTAAAAAATCATAATGGCATATTTTTAAGATGCACAATAATTTTAAATGTAAAAACATTTAACTAGACATGATTTTGTCATCTATAGCCACTAGATCTGTATTTTGTCTTTATATATTGAACTTTTGGAAATTAGTTTATCCAAAATGAAAGAATCAGTTCTCCATTCTTGCATCCTTAACTAGTTGAGAAAAGTGAAATTTATGTTCTTATATTTCAGAGCAAAGTAGAAGAGATGATTTAGAAGCTTTAGGTCATATGTTCATGTATTTTCTGAGAGGCAGTCTTCCTTGGCAAGGCTTAAAGGTAATTAAGTGTTTTTGTGTTTCCTTATTGAATTTCATAAAATGTTAAGATTTATTAGGGTCCTCTCTTCCAGCTAAATAATTCTAAAATTACCCACATTCTCAGGATTCTTTTGTGTGTGTTTTAGGCTGACACATTAAAAGAGAGATATCAGAAAATTGGAGATACAAAACGAGCTACACCAATAGAAGTGTTATGTGAAAATTTTCCAGGTAATGAATAATGCCAAATTGATTCATGTACTTAAATACAGAAAAGCTGAAGTGCTAATTTTCATTGCTTAAGTTTATAAACAGTTTTTCATGCTTTAAAAAAATGAGTTCAAAATGTGATTTGAAAGATGTCAGCATTTGATGCATAGCCCATAGGGACAATTTGTATATTTTCTTTCAAAGTGGTATTAATGGAAGAAAATCCCATCTTTTAATAATATTGAGCAATACCAGCTGAAGTAGTATTTCCTTCAGTTACATACTTTTAATAAGTTAAAGTATTTGCTAAAGAATACCAATTATAAAGTTATGGTGTACAATGTTAGTCATTTGGGTCTTAGTGTCAAGTTCAGAGGAGGTGTATAAAGTATGATTTAGTTTAGTTTTCAAATTATAATAAAATCTTACCTTTCTAGTTTTAGGCTAATTTGATATTGGGGAGCTTTATGCATTTATGAAAATAATTTTGTTTTCAGTAGATTTATGGCAACTCAAACCAACAAAATTTACTTCTGGGTTTTAAATCAATTAAGGAATAAGGATGTTATTGTTAATGTATTAAAATACCTGCTGTGATTTGTGCAGCAACATTAAATGAAAAGAGAACTAAATTTGAAGGTTTAAGACTGAGTTCCTATCTCACTTCAACATTTACTAGTTATCCTATACATTGCTGGCATTACTGCTGTCATAATAATATCATCAGTATAATCTAGGTAGCTCTTTCTCAAGGCTGCTTTTATTATTCAGTGACAGCAAGCTTTAATAATATATTTTTTTCCTGCTATAACATCTAGAAACAGAAGATTTTAAAAATATTGGTTGATAGTACTAGGAGTTAAGGTGTAGGCAAATTGGCTGGCTGTGAATAAAGAAGCCTATATAAAGACAGGAAAAATGGGGGTACCAAAATAAATTATGTGATTAGCTGGCAGGTGGATATTGGGAAAGTCACCATGTGAGGAAGGTCACTGGGTACCACTTTTCTTGCCCATTGTACTGGGTGTCATGCTCACTTACTGGCTGCCAGCGAATAAATTGGAAGAGAAAAGCAGTTAGGAATAACCTGGCATCTCTTACTATAGTGATTTTCTGTGTCTTTATGGTGAAACACTCTGTTTCACTAATTGCTCACCATTTTACCTGTTGGCTTTTATGGTTTTTTCTTCTTTTCTTTCTGGAAAATATGACCTTTAAAAAAAAATATATATATATATATATATAATACATTTGAGAATTATAGGGGTATGTGGAGATATGTCTATTACCCAATAATTGTTAAGCATATGACTAAAAATTAAGAGAAGACTTACAGTGTGCTCCTGTGTTATGTTTTTGAGATCTGGTTTAGCCTCATTTTGCTAGTGTGATTTGTTAGAATACCACTCATAGCCAGGGTTAGGAATTTGAATTCTCTATTCGTCAGCTAGTGTGTGTCACTGGTTCTAAAGAAAATCCAACAGGCTAGTGCAGATGCTTTTGTATAAGTCAATTTCCACCAATATTTTAAATAAATTTTTAAACTCATGAGCTGAGTGTGATGCCTTGTGATTAATCATGTATTATTAAACTGCGAATTCAACCTAATACTACTGATATTAAAAATAATATTATAAAATAAAGATTTTAGCTTTTCCTAACAAAGCAAAAGTAGTGGTTATTAAACTAAACCTCTCCCTTTTCTTTTTTCTCTATTTCCTTTCCTCCTTTCTTTTCCCCTGTTTTATTTTGTTGTAATTAAACTCAGAAAATTTTAAGTTGCAATAGAATTTTTTTACTTTCCCATGGTTTTATAATACAATGTGTTTTTAGACATTTAAATAGTTTTATTATTGAGTATAGTAGAAGTATAGTCAAATAATTTTTATGTTCTTTCTAGAAGAAATGGCAACATATCTTCGTTATGTAAGAAGGCTAGATTTTTTTGAAAAGCCAGACTATGACTACCTAAGAAAGCTTTTTACCGATTTGTTTGATCGAAAAGGATATATGTTTGATTATGAATATGACTGGATTGGTAAACAGTTGGTGAGTACTCTATGCCAGCAGTCCACAACCTTTTTGGCACCAGGGACTGTTTTCATGGAAGACAGTTTTTCCATGGACTGGAAATGGGATGGGTGGTTTCGGGATGGTTCAAGCGCATTACATTTATAGTGCACTTTATTTCTATTATTATTTCATTATAATATATAATGAAGTAATTATACAACTCACCATAGGTTGGGGTCCCCTCCTTTATGCTATGCAATAAAGCTATAGTATTTATCTTCTTTTTAGTAGTATAAATCCTTCAACTTAGAAGAGTTGAGAACAAATAACTTTTTAGAAGGATTCATTTTATTATTTTGGGGGGGACATTTCTTCAGGTAGTGCCCATATTAGTATTCTTTGAATTTTGTAAAAGTCCTACATTTGGATTCTCTGCTTTTTAGAGTGATGAGTTATTTTGAACTTTTCATCCTGATTTAGTTCTTAATGTCAAAGATGCTCTTTTTGTATAATAGTCTCAGTACTTTAATACATTAGTACTTTAATACCTTGATGAAAATTAAAAATTTTAATAAGCCTCTTCTCTGAGTCAAATATTGAAAATAATTTGATTATTTTTTAAACTATTTTAATTTTTTAAAAATAATTTATTCTATTTATACATTAGCTTTGGAAATGAGAGACATAACCAAATATATTTTTATTGTTTTGAAATGAAAAAGTAACTTAAAAGTAATGACAGTATTAGAAGGTCTTTTGTAAATATAAAATAAATACTTATAAAGTATTTAAATATTTAAAAACATTTAAAGAGTAGCTATATTCTCTTTGTTCTACCTTGTTAGCTTTAACAATGTATTTTGAGAATGATATCTTTTCTTAAAGCCTTAATTTTTGTAAGTGTCTTTTATTTTTTCCTTGATTTTTTTATGCAGCTAAATAAATAATTTTAAGTAAGATTTCTGAAGTAGAATGTATCGATACCAATTTTTATTGTATTGTAGCCTACTCCAGTGGGTGCAGTTCAGCAAGATCCTGCTCTGTCATCAAACAGAGAAGCACATCAACACAGAGATAAAATGCAACAATCCAAAAACCAGGTTTGCTGCTCTTTTAGATATGAAATATCTTACTTTGTTTCAGTATTGAAACACATACATTTTTCTTCAATAAATAAAGCAGATTGAAGGATTAAAAATACATATATTTTTAATAGATAAAGTGTTTCTCCTAATTTTACTATTTATTAGTTTAATAATAACATTAAAATGTTTAATCATAAATTCCTAATTAATGGTATAAATTCATGTAAACTTTGAGTAATATTTGATATTCTATTAGTATGAAACTATTTAGATACCATATTGGAATGAATTGTAAGAGTACTTGATCTTACTATAGTCTAATTTAGTTCAGTAAATTGTTTATTGAGTTTCTGCTATTTACAAGCTACTGTTTTACACACTGTAGATATGTAGAAGTAAGGAAGACAGTATAACCTATAAGAAATGGTTTTGTGACAAATGGCTAAAAGCGAGATTGTAGTTATGAGCTCACCCAGACTATAGAGTCAGACATACATGGATGTGGCTTGACCCTCAGCAAATTAATCTTCCAAAGCCTCAATTTCCTCATTTATAAATTGAAAATAATGCATGTTAATTCCTAGCATATAATAAGCTTTCAATCTCAACTCTTGTGACTGGTGTCATTATTATCATGCTCATTACAGTAAATACACAAATAACTACATTTCAAAGCAGAATAAAGTATATTATATGAAATATTAGTAAAGTGTCATGAAAGATGATATGTGGGGATCTAATAAAGATTTTAAGGAAAAGGTGGCTTTTGAGATAAACCTGAAGAATGAATGGAGTTTTTAAAGAGAAATGAAGGAATAAGGGGATTTGGGGGATAGTGAACAGTATAAAATATGAAACATAAGTTTAAAAATGTAGAATTGGTTTGAGGAATTGCAAGTGGTCCAATTTGCTTGGAGCAGAGAGCAGGGTAGAGATGGATTAGACGGGGAGCAGAGGGTAAGTTTGAGACGAGGCATGGAAGATCGATTGAGAGTGAATGGTTCATGTTTCCTGCATAAGGGAATAGAAGGCTGTTGAAATTTTTGAGCAATGTTTTCATTTCTTTTCTTTTTTTTTTGTAAAAAGAAGTTTTATTGAAGTTGTCTTTGACTTAAAAATTTTGCTGTCATCTGAGTTTAAAAAGTATCTGGTAGTTTTCTGTTGTAATCCTTTTTGGAGAAGGATAACATGTTCTCCTTTTTTACTTTTATATTGTGTATTCCATCAGAGTACGAGTGAAGGCTAAAACAAAAAATGAAAATCAAAGGAAAGAACACTGCTTATTACAAACCAGAGTAAAATAAAATGCTATACCTTAGGGGGTTTTAATAATGTTATATTATGCTATAAAGTGTAGCCAATTTAAAAGATTAATTTTAAAATTTTGACTTAGAAAAATTGGGACAATAAAGGGCCTTATATGTAAATTCATGTATAAATTAAAATTAGTTTTTAGCTTGAGTACTCTGATAAGATGCTGTCTATAGAAAGAAATGGCTCAGAAGTTGAGACTTGAGTTTGTGTTTTATAAACCAGACTGAGTTTCCTGAATGTACTTGGAAGAAGATTAATAATTGGTATTCTCTGAAGTTCTTCATTTGAGCTGTTAGGTATTATAATAAGTGGAATTCTTGTTTTATTGTTGAATTAAATTATAAATTAAATATTTTAGACTTTTAATGTTCTACATGTTTTGGACATGTCTTACTAGCTATATTGTAAGCTCACTGAGGTTGGGAAACCATATTTTATTTGTGCAGTTATTGAATTAAATGTAGGAAAATCCTTTAGGATAGACCTATATCTTTAATTTGAGACCTGAATATACAGATTCTCATCATGATATCTGTGTATGTAGAAAAATCTCTTCTTAAATATCTATGAACCAGTAAACAGTTTGAGTTTTAGGTGAAACCCACAGTTCAAAATCCCAAAGGAAATAAAGGTTAATTCTTTCAAATGACTGAAACCTTTGTAATGTCTTCAGATGAATGGTAACCTAGTATCAGTGGGTTGAAGTTTAGGGCATCATGGAATTCTATGTAAAATGATGGGCGTGTTTAATTATTTAGTCTGAGGAGAGGGTGCATAGTTTTTGCTATATCCTTAGAGAGTTCCATGACCCCAAAATGTTGCCTATTGCGCTAGATATTTTTCTCAATTTTAGCATTGTTTTCATTCTTTTATCTAGATTTGATTTTATCTATTAATAATTTATTTTAATTTAAGCTATAAATCTGCCAAATTCTGGTTATAAATTTGGAATGTTTCATGAAAAGACATTAGAGAACTGTCATAATTGTTTTGATGACACACTTCTTGCCACAGAGCATATAATTTTGGATTGTACAATTTAATTGAGAAAGCTTAGTGCAAGATCATACATTCATGTGTCTACTTGAATTTAACATCTCTCTCCTAAAATGTTGCTCTGGCCACCAGTCTGCTTAGGCTCCCTGTGGCCCAATGTGCTTGGCACTTTGTGGCAAGATTTTCTTGATTTTGGTTGAAAAAGAAAGAAAAGAACATTGAAGGCTTTATAATATGTATAATTGTGATAAAGATCTAGGTAGTGTTTATTATTGCAAGAACAGTAGGCTCTGAGTTGGAATTTCTGCTGTACTCTGTGCTAGCTCTGTGACCTTAGGGAAGTGCTTGACATCTCAAAATCTTCATCAGTAAAATGTGAGATGATACTGTTTATCTCAAAATGAAATAACACATATAAGGTAGCTAATGCAGAACCAAACACATAATAAAACTTAAATATTGTATTCTTCTCTCTTCTTTTGATTAGTGCTGTTCATTTTTTCTTGAAACACAGAAATTGACCTCTCTTAAGAAACTACTCTTAATTCTACTAGTAGATTATTATGTTTGTGGTTATTGCCATACAGATTTGCCAACAGATCTGAAAACATTAAGAATTTTTAGCCTATTTTATAGAAGTGGGTTCCTTAATTTGAACCAGATAAAAGGAGATGAAGGAAGCAAAGGGATTCACATGTGTAGGATTGTCACTTTCAAAAAAATTTGTTTGGTCTTATTCACATAGTGTACTATATAGTGCTTCTCTTTTTTCAAAGAACTTTTCTGTTTTCTCATGTTATCCTTACAATCAGAAATGGAACTAAGCAAGAGAGAAAATTTTTCTAGGATCTCAAGCACAGTTATTTAAGGACGATCATTTTTATCTTCTTAAAAATATCTCCTTATCAGAAAACCAGTGGTGACCTGTACCATAAGAAAATACAGTGGATGGCCTTTTAGAGTGCTCATGACTTATTTGGAGTGCTTTCTTGGGCATGTCATTTTTATCTTTTTGATTCTTTGTTAACTTCATTTATAAAGTTGGAGTGTGAAATCTATGATTTCTAAAGTCCTTTTACTTCTAAAATTTTATGGTTCTATTTTTATTATTGATCATTACACAATTTGGCAGTTTAAAATCTCTCCATAATCCACATGCAAAGAAAACTATACCTATGATTCAGAATAGTAAGGATATTTTAAATTTCCTTTTATATGTTTGTTTTATATATTATAAGGATGAGATGTTTAACATATTGGGTTTTTCTTCTTCCATGCATGCCATATGCATTAAATAAATGGCAGTCGGCAGACCACAGGGCAGCTTGGGACTCCCAGCAGGCAAATCCCCACCATTTGAGAGCTCACCTTGCAGCAGACAGACATGGTGGCTCGGTACAGGTATTTTCTGATTTTTGCATGAGTGATTATTTCCCAAATTTATACAACTAACCCTTTTTTGGAACTCATGGCATGATTACATATCCTAATGGAAAGTTTGTTGCTGAACTCTATCCATAATTCTATCCTTTGTTATTTAACTAAAAAAACAAAATTAACATGGTCTAGGAAGACCACCAAGATTTTGCGTTTCTTCATTTTTGCAAGTATATGCAACAATATTTAAGTCATACTCAAACAGATTAGAAAAACTGTGTTACTTGAAATATGTGTTAAACTTGATTTTACAATCATAAGCTCAGTATTTTTTAATGCTTTAAGTCTGCAGTCCCCAAGCCCCAGGCCATGGACCGGTACTGGTCCGTGACCTGTTAGGATCCGGGCTGTACAGCAGGAGATAAGTGGCCGGCGAGAGCAAGTGGAGCTTCATCTGTGAAGCTTTGTCTGTATTTACTAGCTTGGATCACTGCCTGAGCTCCCCTCGACCTCTATCCATGGAAAAATTGTCTTCCATGAAAATGGTCTCTGGTGCCAAAAAGGTTGGGGACTACTGCTTAATATGACATTTTTGTATCTTTTCCTTTCATTGATTTTGCCTCCTTCAAACTTAAGCCAGTTAAATAGATATCTTTTTTCATCCTTAGTACTCAGAATGTACTTTCTAGTTAATTGGTCAAATAAACTTGACCTTAAATTTTATAATAGAATATTTTGCTTTTATACTTGTAGAAAATATCAGATGGAGAAAATAATTTTAATGACAAGTATTTATTAAATACTCCTTTCAATAAATTGGATATTTGCATAAATTTAAAGCAGTCCTTTATTTATGATTTGTCCCTTTTTTACACACTTAGAAACAGTTACGATACTCTGCCCTCCCATGCCCCCTAAATTTAAATCATTTATGTGTATTGTAGAAATAGGGAAATTATTATTACTAAGTCTCTCCTGTCTTTTAAAATACTGGTTTAAGGTATTACAAAAGCTAGCTTAAAATTATTGCAATAACAAATATTAATACATTTTAATTTAGAATTTTTTTGTATTTTGATTTTTTCTCTACATATTTTCACTTGAAAATTTTCCATTATGTTTTATCAAGTTTGCATTTTTCTTTATATATGTATTTAATCAAGGGATTTATACTCCAGATTTTATTCTTTCTTGATTTGAACTCTAAAAATTAATTCATAATTAAATCTTATGAGCTCTCATGTTTTTCTCACCATTAAATTTTAGAGGTAATTTAAATTGTGTAATCAAATATTTCTGTAGAATTTTGAAGTTTGTGGAATTTCTCAGTAATTTGTGATAGAAATATTTAAATAGTTCTTTAAGAAATATTTAAATAGTTCTATAAGAGTCCAGAGTGAAGGACTCAAAGGATGCCTGAATTGTAATAATTTTTTGACCTCAATTCATATCATTGGAAAAACTAATTGAGCAAATTATACAAACTGAATTGGGTATGTATCTGTATATGTTTACCTGTTTGTAAGTTTGTGTGTATGTATTATAGGAAGTGTTTTGCTCAGAGAAGTCTGCAACAATTTTTTTTTTTTCTTTTTTATTGGGGGAAAACTACAAAGCATTTACAGTATAATGTTTACAGTCACAATTTATAGTGAGCTGATTTCCCAAAATATATTACCACTCAAGTTGACTTATTTTGTTACATTTAAAAATCTA
>CAUYRT010064762.1:0-29135 GCA_963574885.1 Lepilemur ruficaudatus
GGACTACAGGCATGCGCCACCATGTCCGGCTAATTTTTTGTATATATTTTTAGTTGGCCGATTAATTTCTTTCTATTTTTAGTAGAGACGGGGTCTCGCTCTTGCTCAGGCTGGTTTCGAACTCCTGACCTCAAGCGATCCGCCCGCCTCGGCCTCCCAGAGTGCTAGGATTACAGGCGTGAGCCACCGCGCCCGGCGAGAGTGTGTGTTTTTAATTAGCATGCCACATTTGGACCCTGAATGTTTGGGATTAAGGACATACCCCGCTCAAAAACAAAACCAAAAGCCCAAGTGGCGTTCTTCTTTAAATTCTCTCCACGTGGCATCTCTAAGAGAGCAGTAATAAGTAGACAGGTTCTGAGAAGCCAAATCCAAGAAGGCTGACTCTGCCAACAGGAATTTACTGTCTCCCGTCTGCTGAGGTTGGAACCATGTTGATGGAAAGACCTGTCTTCATCTCATTTAATAAGCAGTTCAGACATAGGTAGTTAAAAAGGAACTGCTAGGCTGCTGGTGCCGGGAGCAGCTTGTTAGTGAACAAAACAACACACTTTGTTTCTAGTTTTGCATTCCCAGAGAACAAGGGATGTGCACTTTCCATCTGGCACCGGCCACAAGGAGGAGGATGCTGCTGAGTTTCTAGCGTTATGTGTTCCGGAGGAACCAGCACGCCAGCTGAGATGTTCTCATAGCAACTGCATCCATTTGCAGGTCCAAACTCGTACTGAAAATACACGGATAATGATTTATAATTACAGAGAGCTCTGACAGGTTGTTTCCAAAGGCGGCCACAACAGTATTCCCCGCCCTGCGTGCCTTTTGCAATGAGACTTTGCTGCCCCTCTCATCGAGAGGTGCAGTCTTGCAACTGGGAGCAGAGGGACTGAAACATTTTTTTAAAAAAGAAAAAAAAGAGAGGTAGAGTCTATCGTCCCTCTCCTTGAAACTGAGCTGGCCCTGTGACTGGCGTTGACCAGTGGAACAGGATGTAAGTGATGATGTTTAGCTTCCTAGGTGAAGGATTTAAGCGGCCTTGCAGCTTCCATTTTTGTGCTCTTGGAATGCTGGCTTGAGTCCACCATGCTGTGAGGAAGCTCAAGGTAGTCACACGGAGAGGTCACGTGACGGAAAACAGAGTTGCCTCCGCTGGCAGCCCCAGCTGTGCCCATCCTCCACCCACTCCCCCAACTGAACGCAGCAAAGTGAGAACCTCAGCTGGAGGACCACAAAGCCACCATAAGAAGCCAGGTGCAGGCCGGGCATGGTGGCTCACGCCTGTAATCCTGTAATCCTAGTACTCTGGGAGGCCGAGGCAGGTGGATCATTTGAGCTCAGGAGTTCGACACCAGCCTGATCAAGAGCGAGATCCCGTCTCTAACAAGAAAACAGAAAAAAATTAGCTGGACAACTAAAAAAAAAAAAATATATATATATATATATATATAAATTAGCTGGGCACGGTGGTGCATGCCTGTAGTCCCAGCTACTCAGGAGGCTGAGGCAGGAGGATTGCTTGAGCCCAGGAGTTTGAGGTTGCTGCTGTGAGCTAGGCTGATGCCACGGCACTCTAGCCTGGGCAACAGAGTGAGAGTCTGTCTCAAAAAAAAAAAACAAAAAAAACCAAAAACGCCAGGTGCAGTGTCATGCTCCTGTAGTTTCAGCTACTTGGGAGGCTGAGGCAGGAGGATTGCTTGAGCCCAGGAGTTTGAGGCTGCAGTGAGCTATGATTACACCACTATACTCCAGCTTAGGCAACAGAGCAAGACCTTGTCTCAAAAAAAAAAAAAAAAAAAGAGGCCGGGTGCGGTGGCTCACGCCTGTAATCCTAGCACTCTGGGAGGCCGAGGCGGGTGGATTGCTCAAGGTCAGGAGTTCGAGACCAACCTGAGCAAGAGCGAGACCCTGTCTGTACTAATAATAGAAAGAAATTAATTGGCAAACTAAATATATATAGAAAAAATTAGCCAGGCATGGTGGCGCATGCCTGTAGTCCCAGCTACTTGGGAGGCTGAGGCAGAAGGATTGCTTGAGCCCAGGAGTTTGAGGTTGCTGTGAGCCAGGCTGACGCCACGGCACTCACTCTAGCCTGGGCAACAGAGTGAGACTCTGTCTCAAAAAAAAAAAGAAAGAAAGAAAGAAATAGAGTCATCATCAGAGATCATAAGTCATGACTGGTTTTTTTCCTTTATTCTTTTTTTTACTCCCTCCCCAGTCATGATTGTTTTTAAGTCACCAAGTTTATTTATGTAATAGCAGATAATGGAAAAAGGGAATTTTTAGATGATGCTGCTTGTTAAATATCATAATAAAGATCTATAATAAAATATAAGTAATACGGATTTAATAATAAATAATAATTAACATAAATATTAATATTATCAAATAAGAGCCCACTCTTCGCAAAACCCTTTTGTGAAGGAGGAAGAACTATGACTTTGCCCTCTGACACTCACACTGAAAGAGGTGTGTTAGCTCGGGTTGCCCTAACAAAATACCATACACGGTGTGGCTTGCATCACAGAAATCTCTTTCCGCACAGCTCTAGAGGCTGAAAGTCCATGATCAAGAGCCAGGAGAGAAAGACCGAGATCCCACCTTGATGACCTCATTTAAACCTAACTGTCTCCCAAAACTCTCTCTCCATTCATTGCCAAATGCCATCACAATGGGGCTTAGGGCATCAACATATGAATTTGAAGGAGACACAATTCAGCCCGGACGGAGAGAGAAACCCTGTGGGCATAAACCTACCAGTTGGCACCATAACAAAAGACCTAAGTGCATATAACGAGCTGTCCTGTGTCATACATTGAAATGTTTCCTTTTGGTCGGGCTTCTTTTGGTTGCAAGTAGCAGAAATCCAGTTTAAACTAGCTTAAACACAAAATCACATGGTTGGGAAGGATCCCAGCACAGCTCTCAGAGATAAAAATTGCAATTAGGCCTCAGGGCTGGAGTCAGGGACTCGGAGCCTCTTGTTCTCCTCTTTGCTTTGTTTCTTGGCCTCCTTGTCTCGTACTGCATATGGGTCTTCTCTGAATCTTAGGAAACAGACTTCTAGCAACCCCAGTGAAGTCACTGAGAGACAATGGGCTTCGTCCAACTTCTGCACATCAAGTCCAGGCAGATACGCTGACCCTCATTGGGCCAGACCTCAATATCTTATCAATCAATATCAATCTAGCTCTTACCACCATCTGACTTCCTATTTATACTATTATTTTGCTTATTTTTCTTTATTTATTTACTGTTTCTTTCCCCACTGGAATATAAATTGAATGAGAAGATATTTTGTTTTGTTCAGACTGTATCTATAATACCTTGGCACGAAGGTAGCTTAATAAATATTTGTTGAATGAATGAATAAGTGAGTGTCAGGCACCATGTATTATCTCATTTAACCCCCCAATACTAGGATGTAGGTGCTACTATTATCCTCATTTTCCAGGAAACCAAGAGTTAACTTAGAGAATTTATACAGTGTTGTATTCCTAGGAAGTAAAAAAGCTTGAAGTACTAGCCAATGCAATTAGACAAGAGGAAGGAAATAGGCATCAAATTGGGAAGGTGGAGGGAAGATTCTCATTATTTGAGTCAGAATCTCTCTGCCGCTAATGTTTTCAATCATATTATTAATATAATAATAATTATTAAGACCCTTTATTTTCAGAACTGCACAGATAAGAGGTCTGCAGTAAAACCACCCATTTATTTGTCCTTTTTTCCCCAGTGGCCTGTTTCCACCAAGAGAAGGCCCAGGAGAAAGAAGAGAAAAAGATGCTCTGGTTAGCAGGGCCAGCAATGCCAGCAGGAACAAGGAGGAGAAGACAATCATAAAGAAGCTGTAAGTCACCTTGCTGTCCCCGTTGCCACTAAATAATTGCTAAAGGAAGTAGTAAGGAGCAAGAGGAGCTTCTCAGGGCAGGGAGGCCCTGCTTTCTCCTGGTGGTAGTCCTATAGCTAACATGAAAAGTCAGTGCTTCTCAGTCTTTTGGCTAAGACCAAGTGAAAACTCAATTCCAGTATATTACAATTATTATTATTATTTTTTGAGACAAGGTCTTGCTCTGTCACTTGGGCTAGAGTACAGTGGCATCATCATAGCTCACTGCAACCTCAAACTCCCGGGCTCAAGTGATCCTTCTGCCTCAGCCTCCTCGGTAGCTGGGACTACAGGTGCATGCCACCAAGCCCAGCTAAGTTTTCTATTTTTTGTAGAGATGGGGTCTCACTCTTCTTCAGGCTGGTCTGAAATTCCTGACCTCAAGTGATCCTCCTGCCTCAGCTTCCCAAAGTGTTAGGATTACAGGCATGAGCCACTGTGCCCAGCCGGTGTATTATAATAATATCTGCCAAGCAGTAATCTAAGTACTTGACATATATTAATTCATTGAATCATCACAACAACCCTATAAGGTGGGAACTATTATTATCCCAATTTTATGGTTAGAAAAACAGATACTGAGAGGTGAAGTAATTTGCCCAAGGTCACAGAGATAGTCAACAGTGCAGTCGGGATTTGAAGCCAAGGAAGTCTGGCTTCTATGTTCTACTGACTCCCTATGATATAATAACAATAACCAAACATAGTAATATGATTGTACCAACAAGAAAAATTATAAAAATTATTGTAGCTTAGAGGGGAATAACTGATCACCTCTTTTACCTCCAACTTTAGAACCAATCAAGAAAGCCAGGCCAGGCGCGGTGGCTCACACCTGTAATCCTAGCACTCTGGGAGGCTGAGGCAGGCGGATCGTTTGAGCTCAGGAGTTGAGACCAGCCTGAGCAAGAGCGAGACCTCATCTCTACCAAAAATAGAAAAACTAGCTGGGCATAGTGGCACATGCCTGTAGTCCCAGCTACTCGGGAGGCTGAGGCAGGAGCATCGCTTGAGCCCAGGAGTTTGAAGTTGCAGAGTGAGACTCTGTCTCAAAAAAAAAAAAAAAAAAAGAAAAGAAAAGAAAAGAAAAGAAAGCCAGCATGTCCAAGAATCAGCTTTGTTATTGGGAAAGCAGGTTTGGAGAAACAAAGCCTGGACTTGGCGCTCAAATAAGACTCCCTACCCCTTCCCCTCCAAAGGGACTGGCCCAGTCCTTCATTCTCAGGGCCAGACCCTGGGGGAGGTGGCAGGGGGCCAGGAGCAGAGGGGAGGATGCCTGTGGCCCAGCAGCAGCAGCAGCAGCTCAGGAAGGAAGAACCAAAGGGAGAGGAGGCTGTGTATGCAGCTTCTCAGAGAGCAGAGTCACAATTCTTCCCGTGGGGGCAGTGGTTCATGTGGGGTCAGTTTGGCTGGCGGGGAAATAGCAGATTTCTTCCCAATATTACCCAGAGCCTGTAGGTTTTACTTTGATGGGATACAGTAGGACTGGAGAAGGGAAAAGATAATTCCCCCTACTGAAGAGTCATCATAATTCTCACTTAATGAGCATCTACTATGTGCCAGACACTGAGCTGGTTAGCAAGGAGATTTGATATGTGCCTTCTCAGTTGCCAGGTGTCACAATAATTAGATGCGGCTTTTTTCTACCCCTGCTGCAGCAAGCAGTCTGTCTGCCTTGGTTGCTTTGAGAAAGTCTGTCCTGCTAACAGCTGACCAGCGTCTGGTCTCCTAGATAGAAACTGAGACACAGCCTAAATCAGGGGCCTTAAACTGCAGTGCCTGCAGGGGCCCGGTCCTTCATGCAGATGAGTGATGGGATGTGGGGTGGGGCGGGCGGCCATTTGTCCCCCAGCTCTCGCTAGCCAAAGGATAACATGTTGCCAGCACTTCTGATTCTTGCGAGAAGCCAAGAAACCAGATTTGTTCATGGAGTCTGATTTTCAAGTGCTGGCAAATAATTTAAGATCAAACATAAATATCATGAGATCCAGATGAACCCCCACTGTAGGCTGCGTCGGGGCCTCGGCTGCCTGGCTGCCACCTCTGCTCTCGCCCCCTTCCTCCTGCCTCTGAGGGAGGGCTGCTTGGCAGCTGGCTGAGAGCACCTGGGTTTTTTCCATTCGTTTGGTCGTGAGTCAGTCAACAAACCCTCACTGAGTATAGACCGTGTGCCAGGTGTCACGCCGGGTGCCAGGGAAGAGGCAATGACCTGTTTTACAAGGGCTCTGTTGGCGCCCACTTCACAGGGGAATATTATTCGGGGATCAGAGAGTCTGAGTTACCTTCCAGGGCAGATTTAAGATAGATGCCTTTGTTTCAAGAGAAAGGAAGGGGAAAAAAAAATTTTTTTTTTGAACCTCAGGAACAGGGTTGAGTTCATGATTCCCAGCTAATGGCACATGATCATCGTTAGTGCAAAAGCTCTTTCTTCTCGGCTGTTATTCATTCCCTTTTCCCCCTGTCCCACTCTACTTCCCAGCTCCCTTCCCCGACCCATTCTAACATGGTATTTACTGTGTATCTTTTTATTTGAATGTGCTACTAATAAGTATATGGTATTCTGTGTGGATATGTGTATTTTTAATATGAAACGGATATTTTAACACCTCATTCTGTTTGCTGTTGGGTTTTTTTTACTACTAAACATATTTTTTTTATTAAGCACCCATATGTGTGTTTTTTAATTTTAATAATGTTTTATCAACCCAACATATCCAAAATCACTATCATTTCAACTTGTGATCACTATAAAACATTATTATTATGATTATTACCTTTTTTTTTGTGAGACAAGGTCTTGCTCTGTTCCCCAGGTTAGAGTGCAGTGGCGTGATCATAGCTATTTGCAGCCTCAAACTCCTGGGCTCAAGTGATCCTCTTGCCTTAGCCTCCTGGCTAATTTTTTTCATTTTATATTTATTTTTAGAGATGGGGTCTTTCTATGTTGCCCAGACTGGTCTCAAATTCCTGGCCTCAAGCCATCCTTCCACCTCATCTTCCAAAGTGCCAGGTTTATAGGCACAAGCCACCACACCCAGTCATAAAACATTATTCATAACACAGTTTACATTCTCATTTTTTGTAGTAAGCCTTCAAAATATGGCGTGTATTTTATATTCACAGCACATTTCAGTTCAGACTAGCCGTGTATCAAGGGCTCAAAAGCCACATGGGGCTAGGAGCCACCACATTGGATGGCACAGCCATAGCTGATACATGGTGAGAATCTTTAGGCTTTGAGGACTGAGGTCAAATGCTTGTTTTTTAATCATGGTAAAATATATATAACATAAAATTTACCATTTTAACCAGTTTTGAATGTACCATTCAGCGGGATTGGGTACATTTACGGTGTTGTTGCAATGATCACCAGCATCCTTTTCTAAAACCCTTCCATCATCCCAAACTGAAAGAGTCTGTGCTCATTAAACAGTAACTCCCCGCAGCCCCTGTACCCTTGACTGTGCTGTCTGTCTCCATGAATCTATTCTAGGGACCTCATATAAGGGAATCACACAATATTTGTCCTTTGTGTCTGGTGGCTTTCACATAGCATGTCTTCCAGGTTCGTGCATGTGGTAGCATGTAGCAGAATTTCATCCCTTTTTAAGGCTGAATAATACTCCATTGGATGTGTATATACACCATGTTCTGTGTATCCGTTCCTCTGCTGATGGACATTAAGCACTATTTTTAAGATCCATCCATACAGCAGCGTAGTTGTCTATTTGTTGCTTTTTTTAATTTATTTTTTAAGTTATTTATTTATTTGGAGACATAGTCTTGCCCAGTTGCCTGGGCTAGAGTGCCGTGGCGTCAACCTAGCTCACAGCAACCTCAAACTCCTGGGCTCAAGTGATCCTCCTGTCTCAGCCTCCCGAGTAGCTGGGACTACAGGCGCCACCACCTCCACACCAGGCTAATTTTTCTATTTTTAGTAGAGACAGGCCTCGCTCTTGCTCAGGCTGGTCTCCAACTCCTAAGCTCAAGGGATCCTCCCGCCTTAGCCTCCCAGAGTGCTGGGTTACAGGTGTGAGCCACCTTCACCTGGCCTTGTTGCTTCTAACCCCAGGATAATACTCCCTCTCCCTGGGGGGTGGGAGGGTCCTGGGTTGCCTCCGACAACTCCCCTCCCCCCCACCATAAACAGTGCCACAGTGGATGTCTTCACGCTCATCCGTGTCCTCCTGTGGACCTGAATGTGAGTTTCTTAAAGTTATATACCCAGGAGAGAAACTTCTGGATCACAGGCTGTATCAGCCAGCAGCGTGGCAAGAAACAAATGGCACAATTAAAAGGGGTGGGGAGCGGCGAAGAGATTTAAGGAAGGGACATTCTACAGATGTGTGAGCAGGGGTAAGGGGTCCAGCAAGGGATCAGATGCACCTGGGGCTGGCAACAGAGAGCAGACATTACTACCCCTTAGGCCTGAAGGGGTAGTAAATGCTGCTTCTTGCTGGGAGTGAGCTCAACCAAAGCCAGAGGAGGAAGGAGCTTGTTGATATTATTTAGTCGACGGAGCTAAGAGCAGGGAGGGACGGACGGGAAGACGGCCCGTAGCTATGCACAGACCTCATATCATTAGCTAGTACCAGGCTTTCTGAAATGGCTGCTTGAAAATTGCTTTGTCTTGTGGAGCACAGGGGCTTACGCCTGTCATCCCAGCGCTTTGGGAGGCCAAGGTGGGAGGATCACTCGAGCCTAGGAGTTCGAGGCTGCAGTGGGCTACGATCACACCACTGTACTCCAGCCCTGGCCACGGAGCGGGACCCTGTGTCTAAAAATAAAAAGTAAAATAAATTAAAAAAGAAAAGAAAACTGCTTTGTCAGGCAAGACCACCTGAAACCAGTTTATTCATTCCACAACTATTTCCTGGGGGCACGCCACGTCCTGGGCGTTGTTCTAGGAGCTGCGGGTGCAGCAGTGAACGAGACAGAGTCCCCACGTGGGGCGTATGTTCTAGTACGAGAGTAAGAGGGTGAACAGCTGAAGACATACATTAGCAGGATAATTTTAGACAGCCTTGAGCACTATGAAGACAGTTAAGTACGGTCCTGGGAGAGAGAGAGAAAGGTAGGGGAGCACCTTAGATTAGGGGAGTCCTGGAAGGCTTCCGTGGGGAGACAACATTCGAACAGAGACCTGAAGGACAATAAAAACCTGAAGGCAGAGTGTTCCTGGCGGATGAGACAGTAGGGCGAAGGCCTGAGGCTGGAGGTGGCTTACAGGACAGATCACGGTGGCAGGCACAGGGAAGAGAGTGGAGGTGAGGCTGGAGAGGTAGAAGGGGCCACGTCGCCCAGGGCCACATGGATCCTGGCAAGGACTTCGGGCTGTATTCTAAGCGCGTGGGAAAGGTGTCGGAGGGTTTTAAGCCGACCATGGCCACATATAACTCACTCACTCTGGCTGCTTTGTGGAGGAGGCTGGGGGCGCAGGGGAAAGTGGGGCCGGGGGGGGGGGTTGTTTCTCCCCCAAGGAAGGGCCTGACAGTGTCGTTTAGGATTTTCATTGGCTGAGCATCTTGTCGTAAATCAGGCTTCCAGGAGGCATAAACCGGTTTCTTTCTGCCTCCTCCTAAGGGAGTTCTTTGGGTCACTTAATAGGAATTTGAGCCTAATATGGCAAAAATAAAATGTTCTGTGCATGTACCGGCCTAAGGACGTGTGTTTAATGAGCGTGAGGCCGCACTTCCATGGTCAGATAAGCTTATTTTGCTAGTGGGAATGAATGAATGAATGACTTTCTGAAGAAGTAGGTCATGCTGAGGATTTTTGTTTTTATCCTGAGGACGGGGGGAGCTGCGGAGGAATGACTGTCCCTTCTGCACTGTGGTCATCCCGGCTGCCGTGTGAACGGCTGGTAGGGGTTGACGGGGAGGTGGCTGTTCTCACTGTGGGGTGGCTGGGCTGGGGGTGGCAGTGGAGGAGAACACATTTGGGGTGTGATGACTAAAACATGGCAGATGGAGGGAGGAGTGGAGAACAACGCCCAGGTTTCTGGCTGGAGTGCCTGGGTGGGGGGTGGTATCATTTCCTGAGACAGGAAACTGGGGGTGGGGAGAGTGTGCCCAAGTTCAGGGGGGCAATGGCTGGGCGGGGCTTGCCCAGCCATCCCGGGGACAAGCTGCTGGGGACACCTGGGGGTTTGTTTCTGAGGGGAAGCAAGAGCCCGCATCCCCATGAGTGATGTTTCTGACCCCCAGTGATCTGCGCCTCTTTCTCATGACTGGAGATGGTATTGGAACTATAGGATATTGTACTTCCTTTTCAGAACTTTGCGTATTTTGGTAATTTGGTATTCATGTCTCAGGGAATAGCTTTATGTGTCTTATCTGTTTTATCCAAGAATGCATGTGTTAAATCATTCACTGCAAAGATCTGTTTTATAATCGTAGGTAATGTCAAGTTATCTCTTCCTCCACAATAAAATCTCCTAAAATTATTGTTATTATTATTTTTGAGACAGAGTCTTGCTCTGTTGCCTGGGTTAGAGTGCAGTGGCATTATCATAGCTCACAGCAACCTCGAACTCCTGGGCTCAAGCGATCTTCCCATCTCAGCCTCCCAAGTACCTGGGACTACAGGTGTGCACCACTGTGCCTGGCTAAAAACCTCCTAAAATTAAAAAAGAAAGCCGGGCGCAGTGGCTCACGCCTGTAATCCTAGCGCTCTGGGAGGCCGAGGAGGGTGGATAGCTCAAGGTCAGGAGTTCGAGACCAGCCTGAGCAAGAGCGAGACCAAAGAAATTAATTGGCCAACTAAAAACATATGTAAAAAATTAGCCGGGCATGGTGGCGCATGCCTATAGTCCCAGCTACTTGGGAGGCTGAGGCAGAAGGATCGCTTGAGCCCAGGAGTTTGAGGTTGCTGTGAGCTAGGCTGATGCTACGGCACTCTACAGCCCGGGCAACAGAGTGAGACTCTCTCTCAAAAAAAAAAAAGAAAAAAGAAAAAAAAGGTGCTGGACACCATCTCACGGTACAGCACAATGGTTAAGAGAGAACGTGGCTCTGGGCCCAACTCCTGGCTGCACAGCTACTGTGTGACCTTGGGCCTGCTACTCAACCTCCTAGGACCTCAGTTTGCTCACCTATAAAATGGGGATATTAATGGTCCTTCCCGTAGAGTTCTTATGAGTGTGAAATGAGCCAATCAACGTGCAGCACCTTGAACAGCGGCTGTCCCATAATAAGCCTGGAACACATTCTTGAGGCAACAGCCCGCAAGCGCTGTTTGCAGATTTTACAGGGGTTTCTGTGCCCCTTCTTCACTCCCTCTGCTTATTCTGACCCCTCTCTCCACCCAGGCTCTTCTTCCGGTCGGGAAAGCACACCTAGCTCAAAGGCCGTGACTAAGGCAGCGCTGTCAGACTCCAGGAGACAACCCGCCAGACGCCTTGTCAAGCCGTCCCTGTGCCACACGCGCATTGCTCATCTGCTCCCCCCTCACGTCATACGGAGGAGGAGGAGATGAAGGTCTCCTGGGATCACCTCCTCGCCGGCTGCAGAACTGCATGCCCTGCCCTCGAAGGCGTAGCCAGGGCTCGAGTGGAGCAGCACAAAGACATCAAGGAAGCACAAGGAATGTGTGCAGGGACCCCCTCCTGCTCCCGCCTCGACGCCCCCGGCTGCAGACGTGTGTTCTACCCATCTGCTCCCGGGGCGGCCCTGGTCTGTCACACGTGGCAGCAGGGAGAAGAGAAAGCAGGAACACATGACATCGATAGCTCAGTGGTGACTTCACTGGCATTGAGTGAATATTTGATGTCGCTACCGCAACTTTCTTTACATGATTTTTGTATTAAAGTAAAATGACTTTTATACTTTCTGTATTTGTTTAGAGTGGTCTCTGAGAGTTTCAGATGTGTATGCGGGGAGCTGTGTGTGTGTGTGTGTGTGGACACACAGTCCACTGGCTCTGAGGGACGCGCCACTTTGCGTCACTATAATGCTGCAAATTATAACTGTAAGATGCTATTGATTGTAAGGCTCATGCTGACTTCAGAGATGTCAAGATGTGAGAAAATGTGCATTTCGGAATCGGTGAGATACGGTAGATGGCGAAGGGGCAGCCGCACCTCGCAAAGAACTAGCGAGGCCACTACATTCCAGGAGGCCGTCTTCTCAGTAGTCACGCGGGCTCACGCGGCGCCTTTCACCCGCTCTGAGGATTTTCTCGTTTGTTCCTTATGACAGCTCGGCAAGATGGGGGCTGGTACTGAGCCCCCCCGTTTACAGGTTTGGAAACTGAGGCTCTGGAAGGTCTACGTACCTGACAGGAGGTCACGTAGCTAGCAAGCGCCTGTCCCATGCAGATGCAGGCCTGGCGCTAAGACCTGCAGAGCTTAGGTCTTAGCCCGGTCTCTGAAAAGTGCTGGTTAGTATCAGTGACCACAGCTCACTGCTCGCCTCGTCCGCACCATTTGCAGGACCTTCCCCGTGTCGTGTCACCATGCCCCGTGAGATGGGATTTTATTATCGTTCTCACGACACGCCCCAGGATGTTAAAGCACAATGGGGTGAAAGGACTTGTCCAAGGTCCCCAGCTAGAAAGTAGCAGCAGCAGGACTTGAACCCATGTACAAACTCCACACCCAGGCTGTAACCACTCCGCCTCCCACAAAGAGCCAGCAGTGTCTAAGAGTCTGACCAGATTGCCCATCAGGTCAGGGTCTCCTGATCCCAGCACCCTGTATGACGCAGCAACTCTGCTGACTGCCCTCCTCTTAACAGCGGGGAGGGAGGAGAACATTTCTGCACCTTGGAGGTGAGAACCAACCTGGCAGACCAATCTATGCACCCTGACCCCAAACCACACGAAGAAGCCACACCACTGGCAGTGGGATCACAGAACAGCGCTCTAGAGGGGCAGGGCTGCAGAGCAGGGGACACTCCTGGGTCAGTCTCCTCGGCACCAGCCTTCATCCATCCCAGAGCCCCTGCCATGCCAGCTGACCCTGCTCCTGGGCCAGTCTTGCTTCAGTGTCCCCACCTACAGGGGGCAGGAGGCCATAAAGTCTAGAAGTAGATGGAAGATCACTGTGCATTGCTATCTGTAAGCCATTTATATGTATCTTCTGGATTTCCAGACTCGACAGGCACCGTGTATGAACGCTCACGTGCCTCCTGTTCCCTCGGGATGGACAGGGTGAGAGAACCTGCACAGAAACGTCAAGACAAGACAGCCCCGGTGGCTCCGGCACCCTGGGAGAGACTCAAAGAAGTTACAGCAAGAAATGCCTGGAGTGCAGCTCTTGGTAAAACCAGACGCTGGGGCGTGGGCCCTCTGCAAAGTGCGTGCTGGGAGCTTTTCTCCTAGAGACGGGCCTGCTTAGCCACAGATAACAGAGCCGTGGTGTCGGGTGGGCTCAGGCCACTCCCGCGTGGCAGGATTCCAACTGCAAACCCTGCAGGGGGAGGAACAAGCTTCGAAGCAGGTTTTCAAGCCAGATCTCAGGAGGCGTAAGAGGTGGTTGCTGCAGCAATTATTTTTAAAAGATGAACAAATAAATACAGCAACTAAATATCAGAACTTGGAGGCGCTTAGGAGCTATCAGTCCTGAGCACTTGTGAAGAGTGAATGGTGGAAACCGCCCAAACTTTTAATCCTCACAGCCACACTGATCACCGAGGATTAGCTACGTGCAAGTGCTTCTGGTATTAACTCATTACATCCTCACAGTCACCCCCTAGTAAGGACGGTTCTTGTCTACATGTCACAGAAGAAAGTGACGCACAGGAAGGCCAAGGTTATGCCATGTGACCGGAACCAGAGGTTCTGTTCCAGGGACTGAGCAGGAGGCCCCCAGGCCACACAGTCCTCTCCGAGGTGAGGATATACCTGATGACTGACACCTCTGCGTAGCAAGTGGGCACAGACTACTCCTACCTGATGGACAAGTTTCAGAGGAGAGGAAAGAGATGTGCCTAAGGTCACATGGCTGACAAATGCTTAAAGCTGATGCCGGAAGTGGACTTCTTGTCTCTAAACCAAGGGCTCTACCACGGTCCCAATCTGCCTCCGCTGCCCAAGCGCGGTAGAGACACAGATCTGGGCCGGTAGGAGGCGATTCCCAGCATCAAGCCCTGAGAACCAAGTCTCGTAAATGAGAAATGACAGTAATGACAATTACAGCAGCTAAGACTGATGACGCTTGCTCCGTGCCAGGCACTGTCCTAAGGCTCGGTATGCATCAGCTTGTAACCTTCACGAGCACCCACAACCCCCACATCACATAGACGAGGAAACTGAGGAACACAGCAGTCCTAGGGAACAGGCTCCAAGTCCTATCGGCAAGACTTTCTGGCTCCTTTGGAAGACATTCACCACAGTTTACACTCATGGGACGTGTGACCCTTTTGTAAAATAAAACAAAGTCAAACCCTCCTTTTTTCTCCCTCTGCCTTGCACAAACAGAAAGACATACACAGGTGGCCTTGCCTGGCAATAAATATTTTAATTTTTCTTGTTTCATTTTTATGATGACAAATAATTTTCAAGTTTATTTCCTTTTTTTTTATTTAAATACAAAGCTAAACCACAAACAGGTACAATCAAGACATTTTATCTCACATTTACACACTCCCGTCGGATCCTCCTCCAATTAATTGGCTGACCGCTGACCAGGCTGGCGTGGGGTGGGGGGAAGACTTTCTCAGGTAGCACCGTCGTGAGGCCTAGGGTGGGGTGAATCGAGGACGAGGACAGGCTCTCACACCTGTCTCCATTCACATTTACCTGGGCCCGGGTGAGCCGGAGACCCCGGCCCCCTGAGCTCCTGAGCCCCGGCCCCCTGGACTGAAGGGACAGTGCGTGAGAGTCGGTCCTACTTCGGGAGGGAGGAGGAAGCCACCCACTCCTCCTGCCGTCACAGTCGGGGTGAAAACTTCAGCCTTATCCTTGATCCTTGGGGGCTGCCGGGCCCTGCCCACTGCCCCGCACACGTGGCGCCTTTCTCCGAGGTGGGCCGGGGCGGGGGTCCGGGGCCTGCAGGCTCGCACTCCAGTCCATGGCTGCGTCTTCACAGGAAGGACACCGGGTGGTCGGACAGAAGGCCTTGACAGCAGGTCTGGAACTTTCAACCCAGCAGAATTGGGGGGGGGGGTCGTAGGGATGGGGTAGGGGGGTGTCAGGTAAGTAATTTCTGGTCCCACTACAAAAACTTTATTTTTGATTAGAATAGAGTACCTTCTCAAATCTCTTCTACAAAAACAAACAAACAAAAAAAACCCCAAAAATAATAATGCAGCCACTTCACTCACTTCAAGACCTATATACATGTAAGTTGTTTTCTGTGGTTTTTTTTCTTTTTTCTTTTTTTTGACTTTTTTTTGGCTTCTTTTTTTGATTTTTATTATTTTTTTTTTAAAATAAATTCAGTGTTCACATTTCTATAAAGAATTAACCCAGTTTCCGGAAACCCTGCCCTGGCAGGGTCGGTAAGCGATGCTTTCCCTGCCCGCGTCTGGTTTCATGACCCGCCCTGATGCGTCAAGGTGCCCAGAAAAGCGGCAGCCTATGGAAGAGTAAATCTACGCCGGGCCCAGGCTCCGGGCCACAGGGTCAGTAAGCTTTCAAGAAAGCAGAGGGGAAGACTAGCTTACTGTGAAACCTTTTTAAAAAATATTCATACACTTCAGTGTGCGCCTGGCCGAGACGTCAGGAGAACAAGAGCTTGGGAACATCCCGTCCAGGCCGCCGGGAGGCAGCGTCTTCCTCGCACACCGTAGCTGCACGTCGGGAGTGCGGGGACAAAGTCCTGGCTCTTCCACCAGAGGCAGGAGACTTGCCGGCCTCCTGCTTCAAACATGACTCTTTCCTCTAAAACCTGTGCCGAGTCTTGGACTGCACGCACGGGAAGCACAAACGTTCGACTTGTATGCAAAAAAAGTACAAAAACAACTAGAATATAAAAGTTTTGGTAATATAAGGCCATCTGTTCAAGTCCACCTTGGAAACCTGTAACAGATATTTAAATACTACAGTGAAAAGGCATCTTAATATATTTTTTAAAAACATCTGAAGTTATCCGCTAAGATTAAGTGTGTAAAAAAAAAAAAATCAATTCCCTTTGAGGGCACTTTGTCCTTTGAAGAAGGGAGGGCAGGGCAGGGAGGGCGACGGCCGGCTAATGCTTCAGCCACGGGTAGGCTTCAATGGAGGCCTTGCTGCGGTCCCCATAGTCATACAGCAGCTCCTCCCCGGCCTCGATGTCTCGGGAGGCGATGAGGATGAGGTGAGGTACGCCGTCGATGTCGTGAAGTTTGGTCTGGCAGTTCCCACACTTGCTGTGATTGATCAGCCTGCCCAGGCGGTTCGTCTCTCTGGTGGCATCCACACTGGCGGGGTGGGGCGAGAAAGAGGCCTTTTAACCCAGGCAGAGTCCCGCCTGCTCTCAGCGCTGGCGGGGCGTCGACGCACAGCCGTGTTTTGGGGAAAGAGATTAAACTCAAAAGCTATTTCGAGAGCCTGGAGAGGCTCCGGGCGGGGACCTGGGGTGGAGGTTGGGGAATCCAAAGGGCTCTTTATGGAGACACAGGAGGCGACTGTAGAATTTTGCAAAATAAATAAATGGATAAAAATCAACTCCACCGGCCCCCGCCAGGAAGGAGCAGTTAGCGATTTCCAGAGCTGCTCTGGCCAAATGCCCTGAAGAGGGAGAGGCCAGCGAGCTGCTCAACAGGTTTTCGTGTGACCAGTCCACGCCTGCTCCTCGCTGGATGAGATGATATCCAGAACAGCTCCCATTCCAGATATTAAAAATGGGAAGAGGGTGGGGGTGGGGAGGAGGGCGCTGCAACACAGCTTTGAAAAAGGCAACGACAACAAAACAAGAAGCAGGATGGACAAAGAGGCTGAGGAGCTCTCTGTGGCCCCTGGCCTCTGCCCGGAGGACGGAAAAGCCACGCAAAGCGATGGCGGACTTACCAGTAGGTTTTGCTCAGATACTGGAAATAGTACATGTAGCAGCCTGTGGAGGGGTCTTGTGCATACAGAGCCTCTCGCTTCTTGGCATCGGTGATCTCGATGAGGTCCCCGTGGTATTCCACCACGAAGTCACCCCGGGAAAACTGCTTGGTGGCTATCACGCCCCTGCCTTTGCCATCGATGAGGTCAATCTGTCGGGAGGTGAGCAGAGTGCTGGTTCAGAAGAGCAATGGATGCTGCCGCTCATGGCGGCTTCCTGGGAGCTCGGGGTTTACGCCGCTCCTGGACGGCTTTGCTGAGGCATGCCATGATTCACTCATTTTACATGGACGGCTGGGTTTTATGAAATGTATACAGTTGTGCAACTATCAGCACAGTCCAGCTTTAGAACACTTCCACCAACCCACAGATTTGGTTCCTGTGTCCATCTGCAAAGCACTGTCACATCATATCCTCAAGAGAGATCTGCTAGGTGGGTGTTGCCCCATTTTACAGAGGAGGAAACTGAGGCTAAGACAGGCAGAGCCACATGTTGAAGGCCACACGGTTGGGCAGTGGTGTAGCAGGGACTGAAATCCACACAGCTGGCCTCTCTGCGTAGGCACTATGCTCTACGCCTCTCTTGGCAAACAACAGGATCCAGTATTCTGGGTCTTTCCTTCATTCCATAATTTACCCCCTTGTGTTTCGCCTCATTCTATTACACATGGAGTTGGAGGGGGCTGATCGAGGGGCCCAGGACTTAAGTTTAGATCCTCCTGGGGGGCGAGAAGCGGCAACTCTCTGACTTTCGGGTCCCACGACAGACTCATCTGGCCACCACTGTGGCCAAATGAAACGAGTTTGAAATACACTAAGAGAAAAGCAACTTTCTTGGGCACTGCCATTCCCAGGAAAACAGCATTTAGGGAAGTGCCAGACGGAACTGGATGCATGATGCAATTCCATTTATGTCACCTGTCCGGAAGAGGCAAACTCAGAGACAGAAAGCAGACAGCGGCTGCCAGGGGCTGCAGGGGGCGGGCAGAACCACTGGTGCTGGGCACAGGGTTTCTGTCTGGGAGGACGAAAACGTTCTAGAATTAGACAGGGATGAAGGCTGCACAGCATTAATGCACCAAATGCCACTGGACTGTATATTTCATAATGGTTATTGTGGTACATGTTATGTTAGGGGTATTTTTGCACAATTCCTAAAAATAAAAATTCCCCAGGATAATACTTCCAGACAAGGCCTATTTATGTTTCCTTCATAAGACATTTCCCTAACGAGTTTTAGTAACTGGCTCTCTGACAGCCTACGAGAGTCCGACTGGCCACAGTGGCCACTGGAGGGCTGAAGCCACGCGGCGGCCACGCGGCTGCGGGACCAGGGGAAGTGAGCGCTCCAGCCCAGCCCGACGCAGGCCGTGCTGCCCTTACCTTCATGCCTTCTTCCTTCCCACTCTCGATCAATTCATCTATTCTTTTCCTTTCTTCCGACTGGGTGGAGAAGCAAGAAAAAAAGAAGAGCAGGATCAGCCTTCTCTCCAGGCCGTTCTGAATCATTCCATGGCCTGGAGCCCTGGCCGCCTGGGCCACGTCCACAGGGTCACAGTTGGCCTCTGTGACATCGGTCCCCAATGGTGCCAAAGCTCCCAGGCACCTTTCTCCTTTTCTTGTCAACCCTATGTTGTGGATGATCTGTCACCTGAGGTTCAACTGGATTGGGAGGGACACAGTGGTGGCCCAAAGGCAGAATGGGGTTTGTAGGTATGTTCTAATTGGCCCATGCAGTGTTTTAAAAAATGTCCAAATTGGCCAGGTGCAGTGCCTCATGCCTGAAATCCCCACACTTTGGGAGGCCGAGGCAGGAGGATCACTTGAGGCCAGGAGTTCGAGACCAGCCTGGGCAACACAGTGAGACCTGGTCTCTACAAAAAATTAAAAAATTAGCTGGGCATGGTGGCACACTCCTGTAGTCCTAGCTACTCAGGAACTTGAGGCAAGAGGATTGCTTGGGCCCAGGAGTTCAAGGCTGCAGTGAGCTATGAATTGGGCCACTGCACTCCAGCCTGGGTGACAGAGCAAGGCCAAAGTGAGACTGTCTCAAAAGAAAAAAATGTACAATCACTGACATCGAAAAAGCAGGACTCTGCCTTCACATAAAATGAGCTATGACAGACTAGAGGCTACGCCCTTGGAGCAGGACATGTGTGTGCCATGTCCCTCCTCTCTGAGGGCCCCTCCAGCCGTCTGTTTAGGACCTCTGAGCTCCATCTCTCCAGAAGCCACTGCCAGGGATGAGAAGAGGGCCTCCCACCTGGAAGGTCAGCACAGCCCTGTGTCACTCCCAGTGGCACCTCTTCAATAGGGCCACCCCTCCTGCTCCCCCCCGCCATCCCTAACCTGGGTCCCCCCATTCTATTGGCGCACAGGACACCAGGGAGCAAAAGGGAACTAAACAGAGACACACCAGAAGCCCCAGACCAGCGTGGCTCGCCAGCACGGAGCCCCACTGAACCAGGTGACGTGTGGGAGACGGCCCGAGCCACCCAGCTCAGATCCTCCCCACGCAGAGACCCAAACCAGCTCGCAGCTCCTCCAGCTACTCAGTCCACATCTGCAATGTGCCAGGCCCCATAATACTGGGGACGCTGGTGAACGGTGACCTCAAGGACAGTCCTCAATCCAGCCACCTCCTCTCTGTGCCTGCTGTTGCCCTCCAGCCAAGCCACGGCCAGCTCACCGCTCTCCCGGCTTCCACGCCGACCCTGCACACTCCAGTATCCACAAGACATGAAGGAGATTGTGACATTTCTCCGCTCAAAGCCTCCCAGTGAATTTACTTAATAGCAGTGCACCAATGTTGGTTCCTTAGCGGCAATAAATTTACCACAGTCAATTAACAGTTAACAGTGGGAGAAGCTGGGTGAGGGGCCCTATGGGAACTCCCTATACTACCTTTGCAACTTTTCTATAAGTTTAAATTACTCCAAAATAAAAAGTTATTTAAACGAAAGGCTTCCTGCAGCTTCCCACTGCCAGTGAGATAAAATTCAAACCTTTTCCAAAGGTTTAGAGGTTCTGCAGGCCACAGACCCTGCCGCCCTAGCCTCATCTACCACCCTGGCCCACGCGCCTCGACTACTGGCTGCTTCACAAGGCCAAACCTGTTCCTGCCTCAGGGCCTTTGCACTTGCTGGTCCCCCTGCCTGGGGTGCCCTGTCCCCTATCTATTGGCCTGGCTTGATCCTCACTTCCTTGGAGAAACTTCCCTGACTACCACGGCTAGGGTAGCCTTAGCCTAGCCACCCTACCAAACCACTCTGTTTTGTAAGATTAATAACGAAGTGCTGTCCAAAATTATCTTGTTCTTTTAGTTATCTTTTCTTACTAATCACTCTGGACTTGAATATAAGCTCCACTGAGTACATGGAGGCCCTGCAGGGGCCTGAACTAGTTTACTGTGGAGTCTCCTGGCCTAAAACAGTGGCAGGAAATAGGCCCTCCAAGCACCTCACACACACCCCGCCACCTTGCTGCGTGATCAATTCGCCACAAGTTTGCAGAGTCGTGTGGAACATGGTGGCCTCTGTAAATGGGAGCAGTCCTGGGAAAACCAGGGCGCCAACTGGGGATTTTCCTGCTGGGACTGACCATAGCACGGAGGAAATGAGCGGGGGCCAGGTCGGATGCCCAGAGGCACAGTCAGGGAGGCTGGGTCTCCCGATGGCCACAAGTCGAGGCATGCCAACAGCCAGCTCTGGGCTTGCTAAAGGGAACCTGGCAGCAGCCCACAGCCGGGCCTAGTGGCAGATGGACTGGGAGGGACGTGAGGTTGGAACCAGGGTGGGTGGGAAAGGCCCAGGCACAGAAGGAGGGGACCTTCCAGAGGGGGAATCAGCAGGTCGCTCTTCGTGCCGGGCCTGGGGGCTGAGCTGGGGTTGAAGAAGCCAAGACACTGCCAACAGGCACGGTTTCCGCCCCAGTGCTGGCCGCCACCCGACCCAAAGCCAGATCAGCCAGCGAAGGGGCCCCTGCAGGGAAGCGCCAAGGGGTTCAGGGCAGCTCTCCAAGGCTCACCATGTGTCCAATCCCTGCGGCCCAGCCGCCACCCTGTTGCCCTGGCCCTGGCAGGGGCCACCTAGACTCCGCCCAGCCCACTGTCTTCAGACTCAGCGGGGTGTCTGAGAAGCTGCAAATTTCAGTTTCACTCCTGACTCCCTGGCCAGTAACACCCTCTTATGGCCCACGCGCCCCAGCCTAGAAGGGCAGTCAGGTTTGGACTGACCTCACCCCTTAGATGCGGCCAGCTGCCCTGCCCTGGGCTCTCTCTGCAGTCGAGAGAACATACTGGGTGGCGGGGAGGAGGCAAAAAAGAAAAAAAAAAAAAAAGAATACACTGCCCTGGCCAACACCAGCCACGCTGTCCTGGCCAGCCACAGCCCCCTGTCCCAGCCAGGTATAGCCCCATCAAAACTGGCCAACACAGCCTGACTGCCATGGTGTTCACTCAGCAGAGCCAACACAAACAGTGAGGGGCATGGCTCTCGCTCACAAGTGGCTCTTCGTCCGGGAAGAGCGAGTTTTATTGTGCCGGCAGACCATGCTTTGGGGACCCAAGCGCTGCCCTCCCGCTCCTCTGCTGCCACACTGAGCAGACCTGCGTCCCGGCCTGCTACAGCCGCCACTCCTCCCGGCAGCCGAGCCCCTGCTTCTTATTAGCAAGGCAAAGCCAGCTGCCCCCACCCAGAATCCCAGGCGGCCCAGGGTGAACCTCAGCAGAGGCTGCCTGTGTGGGCGCTGCGGCTCCAAGCCGGCAGGGAGGCGTCCTGGGTCCTGCGGCCTGGCACCGCCTCACCCTCTGCAGTGCTGTCTGGAAGAGTGACCTAGCACAGCCTGCCACTGCCGGCGAGTGTTTTATGACAGCTCACTCTTGGCAGAAAGGCATTGCCTTTTTCAGGAAATGAAGCCAAAGCTGCTCTCTAGGGGGAAAATGGACCCCTTTTTCGGTTTTTTTTTAAATGAAGTTTCACCGATTAAAAGAACAAGAAAGAATGGATGCTAGACCACTGTATATCTGGATAGTTAACATTAAAAACGCTGAAGGAATTTACTGAGGATTCAAACGCTAAAACTGCCCAAGCTGGGAACCCCAGCTCTCTGGGCAGGGGCAATCTTGAGCACTGCTCCCAAGCCTGGAGGTCGCTGTCAGGCTGTGGGAGAGTAGAGGGGCTGCCCCAGTGTCCCCGAGTGGGAGGGACCTGGCCACGCCCTGGGTTTCCTTAACAGAAAGGCAACAGCCACACCTCACTGCATCAAATATTGACGGACTGCTGCACAGCTCAGCCCTCTGCAAACATGGTGGCGGAGGCCCGCACTGCCAGCTGCCCTTCCCACCAGTGTTTTCCCCTGTCCTGCACGTTCCTAGCGATGACAGCCGGGGGGGAGGGGGAGCAGAGGGCAGCAACAGCATAGGGAAACAATGGTGACGACAGGAACAGTTACCTGGCACTTGCTGTGTGTCAGGCATTGTCCTAAGGGTTCCGCATGCGTGAACACGTTTATTTACTCCACTCAATGAGCCCACCAGGTACTACGTCATCATGCCATTTTACAGACAGGAGAGCCAAGACAGAGAGGGTAAGTGGCTGGCCTAAGGTTATATAACCAGTAAGTGGCTCCAAGCCACTGCTCCTTACCGCTCTGAGCCACAACATGGAAACTTCCAGACAACAGACGAGCCAAGCCTCTGAAAGAACGGGCAGCCTTCCCCACAGTCCCAGGCTCCAAATGCCCTGCCAATGAGTACTGGAAAAGCCACCATCACAGTGGTGCCTGGTTTCCCATGCCACATACTACAAGGTCCTGGGCTCCTTCACAGACGTGTCATCACCAAACCTCACAGTGATCCCATCAAAAAGGCAGAACAGGCCGGGTGCGGTGGTTCACACCTGTAATCCTAGCCCTCTGGGAGGTTGAGGCGGGAGGATCGCTTGAGTTCAGGAGTTCGACATCAGCCTGAGCAAGAGTGAGACCCCATCTCTACCAAAAAAGGAAAAAATTACTGGGCGTGGTAACACATGCCATTAGTCCCAACTACCTGGGACACTGAGGCAGGAGGATCGCTTGAGCCCAGGAGGTTTGAGGCTACAGTGAGCTGTGATGACGCCCCTGCACTCTACCGGGGATAACAGAGTGAGACTCTGTCTTGGGGTGAAAAAAATACAAGGCAGAGCAAGATGTGATGACCCCCAACAGACCGAGGAGGAAACCAAAGCCAGAGAAGCCAAGAGACTTGCCCCAAGACAACAAAAGCAAGGCTCAGGACGCGCAGACCCAGCACTGCCTCTGGGCACCCCTGCCCCTCGAAGAGCTGGAATCAAAACCAGGTGACTCTACCTGTAGCTCAGCTTTGCTCTTTCTGGAGCTCCTTCGGACAGGGTAGAAATCCGTGAGTTTGCGATTCTGTTGCGTTTTTCCTTGAGCTCTGGGTGAGAAGGGAAGAGAAAATAAACATTAGGACTGAAAACTACGCTCCCAGATGGGCGGCACACAATTGCTTAGGAGGCAGCTCCTGCAAACGATGCCACTTAAACACCTCTGTCTACTGGAGCCTGATGGTCACCCAGCTCACCAACCCACAAGGGCCTCAGAGCGTTTCAAAGCCAGGACGCTTACTCTCGCTGCGTGGTGCGGGGCTGGGAGGGAGACACTTGCATTCTGGACCTGTGCCAGACTGAGAGGCTGACCACTAACAGCATCGCTGACAGTGGCTCCACCAGACTGAAGCCTTGACAGAAAGAGGCTGACAGGTGACCACTTAGCCCCAGCGGGACATCTGAGCAGGCTTCCCTAAGGTCAGAAAACCCAAACTGCTGTGCATTAGGACGGGGACTCCCGCGGACACTCACTTTTTCCGAGGGGCCTGTTTGCCCTTGATGGGCTTTTTCAGGGCTTGCTTGGCGACGGCTGCATTGGTAGAATCACAAGACGAGGTTGGAGTTTTTGGAGGTTCTGCTGCTTCAGATTTTTGGTTTGGAAAAGGTGCCAGGGGACCTCTCCTGGCGTCTTTGATCTTCTGTTCCTCGGACTTCGTGGTATTCCGTATTGCATTCCCAGAATTTCTTTTCTCTGCAGGCAGAGGGAGGGAAAAGACCAGGGGTTATTCTACACTGTCTCCCCAATTTCTAGACCTCAAGCTGTGTTCTAAGACAGTCTTTGAGAAGAGAGGACCCTGGGTGTGCCGGGCAAGAGGATCCTCAGCATACTGAGGCCTGTGTCCACTAGCAGCTACCACAGGAGGAGTGAGTAGCTCCAGCTCCACTTATTTATTATTTTAGAGATAGGGTCTTGCTCTGTCACCCAGGCTGCAGTGCAGTGGCCTGATCATAGTTCATTGAAGCCTCCAATTCTTGGGCTCAAGTGATCCTCCTGCCTCCGCCTCCCAAGTAGCTGAGACTACAGGTATGTACAACCCCACCCCAATTTTTTCTTTCCTCCTCCCTTCCTCCCTCCCTCCCCCTCCCTCCCTCCCTCTCTCTCTCTCTCTCTCTCTCTCTCTTTCTCAGAGATAGGGTTTTGCTCTGTCACCCGGGCTGAAGTGCAGTGGTACCATCATAGCTCACTACAGCCTCAAACTCCTGACCTCAAGAGATCCTCCTACCTCAGCCTCCTGAATAGCTGAGTTGGTACCACCACACCGGGCTCATTTTTTTGATTTTTTGTAGAGATGGGGTCTTGCTTTGTTGCCCAGGCTAGTCTTGAACTCGTGGCCTGAAGCCATCCTCCCACCTTGGCCTTCCAAAGTGCTGGGATTATAGGCGCAAGCCACTGCATGTGCCTCTAGCTCTACTTTTTGCCAAAGATACTGGGCACAGGTTTTGGGCTGCTGCATCCTGATGCGGGAGAGCATGCAGGCAGAAGCACCACAGCCAGCAATGCTGGTAAGAGCGCTCCATACACAGCTTTCAGGAATTAGGCTGCAGACTTGAGATCAAAAGCTCAATTCTTAAAGAGTGAGCCAGTACTGGGGATTGGACTAAGGTGACAAAGCAGAAACTCTTCCCTGAGAAGAGCTGCCTGGCTAGCTTCATTTTGGACTCTTAAAAAAAAGAAGTCTCCTACACCTGCCGCTCCCCCCCCAAAAAAAGTCTCCCCTTCTAGTGGGGTTGAAGCCCCAGGTTCACAGTGGTTCTCGGCATGGTACCTGGGCAGACTAGTCCATGTATTTTGAGGCACACTGGAAATGATCTGTTACTGAAAACACTCGTGGAGTGCCAGTGCCAGTAAACGATTTGCTGGTTTCTTTTTAAATGATCTACTTTTTAAAAATAATAAGGCTGGGCACACGGGTTCACACCTATAATCCCAGCACTTTGGGAGGCTGAGGCAGAAGGATTGCTTGAGGCCAGAAGTTCGAGACCAGCCTGGGCAACACAACAAGACCCTGTCTCTACAAAAATAAAAAAATTAGCCAGGCATGATGGCATGTGCCTATAGTCCCAGCTACTCAGGAGGCTGAGGCAGGAGGATGGCGTAAGCCCTGGGGTTTGAGGTTGCTGTGAGCTATGATGATGCCACTGCATTCTAGCCCAGGCAACAAAGGGAAACACTGTCTCAAAAAAAAAAAAAAAAAAAAAAGAAGAAAGAAAGAAAAGAAAAGAAAAGAAAACAGAAGAGAAGAGTAAATAATACACTATAATACACTCACTGCTGGTAGACGTAAAATGGTGCAGCCACTTTGGAAAAGTTTGGCAGTTACTCAAAAAGTTAAACATAGAGTTACCATATGACCCACCAATTTCACTCAAGAGAATTGGAAACATATGTCCACATAAAAATCTGCACAGGAATGTAGCAACTTATTCAGAATAGCCAAAAAGTAGAAACAACCTAAATGTCCATCAACCAATGAATTGAGTAACAAGACGTGGTCTGTCTGTAAGATGGAATATTATTCAGCCATAAAAAGGAATGAAGTGCTCATACATACTTCAAGGATGAACCTTGAAAACATGATGCTAAGTGAAAAAAGCCAGAAACAAAAGACTACATATTGTGTAATTACACTTACATGAAATAAGAATAGGCAAACCCATAGAGATAGAAAGTAGTTTAATGGTTGCCTTGAGCTGGGGGATGGATGGTGACTCCTAATGGGTACAGGGTTTCTTTCTGGGGTGACGAAAATGTTCTGGAATTAGACAGTGGTAATGGTTGCACAATTCTGCAAATATACTAAAAACCACTGAATTGTAAACTTTTAAATGATGAACTTTATGATATGTGAACTGTATCTCAATAAACCAAAGAGGAAAATAAATAAATACATCAAACCTATTCGGATCATTTTTACATGCCTTCTTGGGTGGAACCAGAGGAACTTAAGGCTAGGATGTCACACATACTCCTGGGAGTGTGTGGTGCTGGTAAATATTATCTGTCCTATCAGTCAGAATCATGGACAAGAGCCTTTGGGGTCTCCGAAGTCCATCTGACCCAATTCTAATCATAGTAACACCATGAGCCGAATGAGCTACTTTTGTACCATATCACTATTTGGGACAATGTACATTCTGCCCCATTCCCAAAGGATGTGAGACTGGCCAGCTACCATTTCTAGAGAGAGCTCTTTCCCCACCACTACGTGGCAGTGCTAACCTAAGTGTTGCACCTGTAGCGATGACCAAGGATGTGCACCTCGTGGTCCAACAGGGGAAGGGCCAACACATGGAGCACGTCACATGGCCCTCTGGCATTCATGCCCTTCAGAATAGCCCTGTGTGTGAGGTCAGACTCCTTGTTCTCCCAATTTACAGATGAGAGAACTGAGGCTCAGGAAAGAGTACCAATCTGCCCCAAGCCTCCTTCTTTCTGGTGGCAAAGTTAGGACTGGAACCCAAGTCATTTGAAGACCAAATGAAATAACATCAGCCTGTGTGCCAGGGAAAATCAAGCCAAGGGTGGGCTCCCGCCCCCAGTTCGGGGCTTCCCTCGCCCCCATTCTCAGATGGGGCCCAGAGGTCGGGCCAAATCATCACTTATGACACTTTCTGTTAGCGAACACAAGGCTTCCTTATATGGAGCTGCTGGCAGCCAGAGGCTCTGCATCTTTCTGACAAGTTTTAATTAGAAGGGAGCATGGTGAATTGGGGAAAGCTCACACACCCGACTGCAGCTTTGAAAGGGAATATTCGGGTTAGAGCAAGATTTCTAAGAAGTTTCAGTTTGTCTTGCAGGTCCAGGCAAAGTTTTCACCTACTGTGTATTTTCTTGTTCAATATTTTACCTCTAAATCTCATTGCAGAGTATGCTGCTTCAGAGAATAGCACTGAATGCCTGACTGGAAAGAAACTTTAGAAATGGGGTCAAGGCCAGCTCATAAAAGGGAAGGAAGTCAGTTCCCTGCAACCGCCTGGTCTGTACAACCTGGACTAATTATTTCTGCATTTTTAGCACTTGTGAGCCTCTCTAATTGCACGTCAGGTGTATTTTTTTTTTGCAACTTGGCTAGAAAATCAAGCTTGAAGGACATGTTAACTCTTGTGAAAGCAGGAAGAACCTGTCAGACCAACAGGGCACACACCCTGGAACAGGCCCCTCTTTAGCAGCAAGGTAGAATACGGTTCAAACCTCTTGAACTTGCAATTGAAGAAGCTGGATAAATATACACCATATATGCATTCCTACAGAGAAGAGGTTTCTGCAGCCGCCAGCTGTGATTAGAACAAGGCCATTGTGGAGGCTTACCTTCGCGTTTCCTGTAGATTCCGGCTAATGGTTTCCCCTGGCATCTGACATCGTGATGTGCAACTGAGTTCTCTTCCTGAAGGGGGGAACGCATTCCAGAGCATTTGTTCGGGCTCATGTAGGAATAGATCTTTGATTGCCCGGTAAACACGTTCTCCTAAAAAGACAAATGCATATTCTGAAAGACGCTTGAAGAAAAAGATGATCCTATAGCATTTAAGGGGACAAGGGGATATGAGAATACAAAAGACAAAAAACAGACATCATCAGCTCTCAAAAACTGGGCTACTGGGGAATGCCAGCCCCAGTTCTCTCAGGTTTAGAATCCCAGGTCTAAGTCAATGTGTTTCTTAAACACATTGGTCTCTAATTTCTGTCACCAAGGGGACACGTGGCCAGCGGGAGAACCAGCTGCTCACAAAGGTCTGTATAGGAAGGAGACAACCTACCAGCAGCGGGGAGGTCAGAATGACCTGAAGGGCTGGGCCAAGCTTAGGAGTTAACTCCCCTGGCAGGAGCCTTGGTGACTCTAGCTTAGAAACAGGCCTCAGCGAACCCAATTAACCACTCGGTCCTGAGGGCAGCTGGGAGGGCTTGTCAGAACTGCCTGAGCCCTCTGCCCAAGCCTGGCCCCTCTCAAATCACCACAACCCAGGAGCCTCCCAGCACTGCGGTGGGAAGACTGCTCTCAGGGTGACTGGAGGAAGCTAAAGAAAGCAGAGGCGACAGCCAGCGCATTTAGGGCGGTCACTCCACTGCAAAACCGCACCTTGGCGTTAGTAAGAGAGTGGGCAGGCCGGTGGGGCGGCTCAGGTCACTGCTGGTGTCTCTGGGCGTGGGGCCTCTCCTCTGAGTAAGCACAGACAGGAGGAGGGCTTCCCCAGAAACAATGCTAGAGCCTCGCCGCCTTGGTGAGCCATAAAACATCAAGTCAGCGAGACCCGTGACCTCTCCAAGGCACCCGGGCAGGCCCCGCACACCCTGGGAAGGCAGCCACCTCCGGGCAAGTTGGGTCTTGGGGTGTGGAAATGCCATAAAGACACCGTCAAACTTTTCCGAGGTCAAATACCGCCGGAGTCATGGCGGAGCCGAGTGTGCACGCCACTCCCAGCCAGGCAGCAAAGAGGAAGCTGCCCCAGCCGGGCGCCCCTGGGCGGCGCGGCGGGGGCCTGGGGGGGCGCCCACGTGCTCGCGGCCCCGGCCCGGCGGGCGCGCCGCGTGAGTGCGGGGAGGGTGCCTGCTTACCCCGTCGGTGCGGGGCCTCCCCGGGCCCCTCCGCTCCACCATCTCCGGGCCCGGGGCCGTCGCTGCCACCGCCGCCGCCGCCGCCGCCGCCTCCACCGCGCGGGGCTTGGACATCTTCCTGCCTGGAGAGGGGGACCCGGGGGAAGCGGGGGAGGGGGCGCTCAGGGCGCGGCGGGGCGGGGAGCGGGGCCGCCCGGGCCGGGCGCCGCGGAGGCGCCTCCCGCCGCAGCCATGTTTCGAGGGCCCGGCGGTGGTGGGCCGCCCGCGCCGCCGGGAGGCAGGGGCCGGCCGGCCGGGCCGGGCCGGGGCCCGCGTCGCCCTCCCGCCGCCCGGCCCGGCCGGG
>CAUYRT010064763.1:0-24305 GCA_963574885.1 Lepilemur ruficaudatus
AGCTCTAAGTATCCGACAGAAGCAAAAGAAAATCCTCTCTGAAGATACAGGCCTCTCTGAACATTGTTTCATGCCTAAAATTGCAAACAATGTCAAATATAAAGTCTGGAACATAATCAAAGATAACCAGATACACAGCCCGAGAGCCTAGACAACTGAGGAGATCTGGCAGAAGCAACGGAATTGCCCACTGACTGCAATGTAGCCATTCGGTGAGGCCAGAGGATTTAAGACATAAAGGAGCAAGGGGTTATGTGAGTGCAGGACCAACTGCCTAAAAGGCTGAGAACACGGGAATTGATTGACAGAAAACAAAAACAGGTCTCTTTCACTTGCAGGGGTTGACCCATTTCTCCTCTGGAAGGTAGTGTGCTTTAATAAACCTTTGCACTTTGCTTGCTTGCCAAAAAAAAAAAAAAAAAGGAAGAAAGAAAGAAAGAAAACAAAAAAATAACCACATTTGCATGATGGCCATCAGATGTAATGGTCCAAACAATAACCTGTTTAAAGTACACAGGTGTCTGCCTGATGAACAGCCAGGACCTCATGAAAACAAACTCACAAATGTCAGTTTCCAAGATGTGGTCATTTCTAACACGAAATCGCCAAGTGTTAGAAATGCCTGCAGAATGCTTGCAGAAGTTCCACAAATTAGCAGAGGAAGTGGGACCCCCTAGTCATCCACAGCAGTTGCTCATGTGTGGGATTAAAGCAAACAAACTTGGAAGTCCATTTACCTGGAATTGGGTGTTACTTGACTTTATCATTTGTCTCTGAAACATCATTGCCCTATTTAAGTGGGCACTCACAGCAGCAAATCCAGCTGTGACACACAGATGGCCCCTACAGTCCCACCTGGACAGGCCTGGCCCTGAGCAAGGAGTTCCGTCGCACCTGGGTGCAGGGCATCCAGAAAGAGACCAGAGCTCCCGTTCTGAGCCACGTTTACTTTCCAATTGGCATGTGCTTGAGCCTAGAAAATGAAACCAAAATAAGTCCATGATGCTTTACAATAGTGTTAATGAGCTGTTTCACATGACTGCCGAGTTTAGGAAAAGCCAAGCCATTTTCCCGAATTGGCATGTACAGCTGAAGCCTCTCTAGTTCACGGGTATGGAACCACCTTTCACAGAGACTGTAGGGCCAGTTGGGGTGGGGAGTGTCGGATGGGAACAGTCGGGGGTGAGGGAGACAGGCACCAAGACCATTTAGAATTCTCTCTTTATTTCATCTCCTTTTTCTATCACTTCTAGATCCCCATGGACCTTAGAAAGCTGAAAAGAAGGTTGCACACAAGTATCTTAATGAAATATTTTGGGATCATAAAAAACAGGATGAATTTCATGCATGCCACCTTTCTCTCCAGTTCCAATTCTAATCATCCTGAAATTGGCTTTTCCTGCACAGGGCGGCAGCTTGGCATGGCACACAAGGAAGAAAGGAGCTCCCTGCTTTTCTGTTCAATGAATCAACAAGGGGCAAAGCATAAAGCCAAGGTCACCCGGCCCGCACATCTGAATTAAGTCTAGTTACAACAACAACGGCAAGAACGGCATTCTGATAAAAGAATGAAGAAAAAGGGAGAAGAATCTTCCAAAAGGAAAGAGCCAGTGGGATCCCGTTTGTGTTCTAGGGGAGGAGCCTTTACTGAGACAGCAATGAGCAGTTACCTGTTGACAGGCTTTTTCCCAATTTAGCCGAGCAATAAAGCCTAGAAAACACACAACTTGAGAGACCACACAGATGATGATCCCTGACCACAGACCTGGAAATGGAAATATTTAATACAGGTTAATTCAGTGGAAGATGGGCCAACCCTGGAGAGCATGTTTCTCCTATCTCACTCCTGTCGGCCACCCCGGAAATCTGTTTCCATGGCTGAGGTGGAGCCCACTGTGGGCCAAGACCTCTGTCCTGCTCTTTCCTTGGGTTTCCAGAAGGTTCTGAAAGGCCCAGTGCTCCCTGAGGCCACGCCCTGAGGGGCCACCTCTTTGGGTTCAGAATGTCAGGACAAATGTTCAGATGCTATTTGGGCCTTAGTGATTTTAATACTTGGATATTAAGAAAAGTGCCAGTTACAAGGAAATAAAATTTCCCAGGACAAAGTGCTTCTGCCCTATTTTCCTCAAAAAAGGAGACTAACGTTTTTTTGATAAAGCAGAACTCACTAGACACACAGAGTAATGATGCCCCTTCCCTCAGAGCAGCCTGCAGGACTTTGGGCCTAACTTGCTTCTGGCACAGACTTTGGGGGAAGCCCCCAGGGCAGGGTCATGAGCCCAGAGCTGATTGGAGAACAAAGGAAGTCTGAGTGGGAATGAATCTCAAAACACCACGCAGACCCTACCTAATGGGCACACCCGGGGCACAGAGGGAGATCCCAAAGGATGAGGGGTTTTTTATCAACAGTGAACTAATGACAGAATCAAGAGCTCCAGCGTAGCTGAGAGAGATTGAAAGTACAAGGGGACAAAGGCCTGGCAATATGTAAAAATAGACCTCTGACCCACAACCTGTAGCTCCCTGCCCAAGAAACCAACCCCTTGTCTCCTATAAACAGCCTAGGAAACCAGACTGTTATCTCCAGTGACAATCCAGTTTATACAGTAACTTATGTGACAATTGGCCCTCTGCCTGCATTTGAAACTGCCCAAACGCAAGTGATGCTGCCCAGCTCCCTTGCTACAGCAAGCTCAGGATGCACAGCCTTTGCTTTTCTCATTGGGTTGGTCTTGGTTCATTTCCATGGCTGTCCTGGTCTGTGGAAGGGCTCGGGTAACTAGACTGGGTCCCTGGTTCAGCTGGCCACACTCAGTGCAGCTCAGAGCTCTGCTCCTTTGTATCAATCACCCTCATATCATAGTCTTCAGATATGATCAGCCCACTCTTTGGAATAGTAAAGTTAGTGCTATCTGCTGTTCCTATAACTAATCCAGTGTTCCCAGTACATACAGATTACAAGCTCACCCTAACCGTTTTAAACATAAAATAACCAGCTACCTCCAGCTATAATTTGAAAGTCATGAATTAGATTTCCATTAATTTCACCATACATCATTTAAAACGTTTCTGTTTGACTCAACCTAGGAACCCAAAACAGGATGATTATTAGAATCCTCTGGGTGAGGCCCAGGAATTTACATATTTGAAAAGCCTCCCAGGAATTCTGATGGCTATTATGATTTGCTGAGGTTGCTCCTGAGAACTCACAGAATTCTGATGCTCTCCTGGACACGTGTAGGTATACCGCACACCCTGCCAGAGGACACACAGTATTGAAAACCAATACACGCCACACTTTCTTCTGGGATGTGGGTGGGGGATTGACTGCAGTCTTCTCACAGAGCCCTTGTCTCCTCAGGGCCCCCGACATTTCTTTTAAGTGATTTTCAACTTTCTCTGCTTTGCACATAGTAGGTATGCTTTTGTTTAATTAATGAGCCAAGGACAGCCCTTGGGATACAGATGGAGATATATACATATATATATATATATATATATATATATTTTTTTTTTTTTGGTAGAGTGCAGTGGCAGCATCATAGCTCACTGCAGCTTCATACTCCTGAGCTCACATGATCCTCCTGCCTCAGCCTCCTGAGTAGCTGGGCTACAGGCATGCACCACCACACCCAGCTAATTTTTGTTATTTTTTATAGAGAGTGGGTCTTGCTATTGCCCAGGCTGATCTCGAACTCCTGGCCTCAAATGATCCTCCCACCTCAGCCTCCCAAAGTGCTAGCATCATAGGCATGAGCCACTGCACCCAGCCTGGATTTATATTTTAAAGTAGATGCCTCTTCTGAAAACATTGAACTCACAGGAGTAGAGAGGAGAATGATGGTTACCAGAGGCTGGGGGCAGGGAAATGGGGATTTGTTCGGGTACAAAGTTTCAGACAATCAGGAAGAAAGAGTGTTGAGGTCTGTGGCATGGCAGCATGACTGCTGTCAATACACTGCATTAATATATTGAAATATAAAATATTTCAAATTAAGTAAATTTCAAATGCCTCACCATAAAAAATAAGCAAGGTGATAGATATGTTAATTAGCTTGATTTAATCATTCCACGTAGTATACATACATCAAAACACTACATTGTACCTCATAAATGTATGTAATTATGATTTGTCAATTTAAAGTAATAAGAGATAATATTTAAAAAGGGAATGTAAAGTATCTCCTTAATATTTTATACTGATTGCATGTTGCAATGATAATTTAGATATGTTAAATAAAATACATTACTTAAAAAAATAAAAATAAGGTAGATTCCTCTAATATTTCCATTAGCTATGCCACTGGCAAATCCAAAATATGAACAATACCAGAAACTCAGATAAATAATTTTCTGCACCATAATGCAAGCCCAAAGAACTTTGCATTGGCAATTCAACTCTTTGAACAACTCCTGTATTTTTAATTAAAATATTATTGAAATTGAGAAAGATGTGCAACATAATGGAACATACTGAACTGTAAGTGCCCTTTAGGTATCAGTTTTCTCACCACCTGTGAGCCTGCCAAGTCCTGATGGATTAAAACAAACCATGCTTAAGTTGGCCACTCCTTCACTCCAAAGATAATGTCCAGTTTTTAATATAATCATTTATTAACTGTCAATGTATTCCAGATTATTATTTTAGAAATCAAAGCTGGGCAGTCATTTATTTCCCTACTTTTAAAAAAATGATTAGCTCTCGTAATTTCACATCTGTGGATTAAGTTCTTTCTTCCCAATGCAGTAAGGTGATGAAGTCCACCCCCTTGTGGAGAGACCCACGAGACATCTAAGAAGGCTGTGCCAGGCAGGAGGTGCAGGTTGTGGACTGGGCTGAGGGTGACGAGGACACTCGCCTCGGGCTGCCCTCCGCGGGTCCTGTCCCGTTGCCTGGGTGACATAGGGGGTGTTGCTCTAGGACATATACAGCTGCCACAGTGGTGACCCTCCCTCACCCCAAACACTCCAGAATGGCCAGTGTATGGCGGCCTCAGCCCTGCAGACTCACTCTCAGGGTCTCATCACACAAGGGCTGTCACTAAAGAACAGAACAGGATCCACAAAGGAACACAAAAGGAACATTTCCAAATGCTTCTTCAGTGGTCCCTGCTGTCACCTCCTTTGAAGAAGTGAGAAGCAGATGAGTCAGGACAGGGAGGTGAGTAGAGACGGCATCTGGCTGTGCTCAAGTGTGTCAGTGTAGCCTTGGGCCCCTGGCCGGAGCCGGGGGCTACCTCCTGAAAACCCCCCCACTCTCCGATGAGGCACAGGATGAACGTGGGAAACTCCAGAGTTTCCAGTAAAGTCTCCGTGAAAGGCCTGCGTGCTCTCACAGTGAGTGACTAAGCTTTGCCTGCCAGCTTGAAGCTTACCAATCACTCCCAGCTTGGTCGCAAACATCAGTGCAATCCCGATGGGGAGACCAACCACGTAGTAGCCGATGGCATTCACGATGGCTCCAACCTTCTGATTGCCACTTCCCCTCAGAATGCCCCCACACGTGCACTGTAGGCAGATGACATCCCATCAGTGTCAACATGGCTTCTGGAAGACACCCCTCTCCTGAGCAGTCACCATTCTGTAGGACTCTGGCTTAAAAACCCATGACCATGTGACAGTGCCCTTCTAAACTAAGTATGATAACAATATTCAGTATTACTACCTACTGTAGCCCCTCTTCTCAGCTGAAATTTGCCATCATTGGAAGAAATACACAGCTCATAAAAGTGCTTAGCACAATACTGCATAATACTCACAGCAAGAGCTTCAAACAGGTGGGACATGGCATAAATTGGAACCACCTGAGCCACCAGATCGATGATGTCCCTGTTAGGAAAATAAAGCACATGGTGATTAGAAGATAAACATGTGGAAAAAAGGGAGCCACACAGCCTTCCACATATGGCTGGCCTGTGTGTGCACTGCAGCCAACAGCCTATTCAGGGACAATTCCGTGGCTCCGCCTGCAGAGGAAACTAAGTGCGCGTTGCATCTTACAACTTTTACAAAAACTGTACCGTAGCCCCTTATATCCTCAGGGCATATGTTCCAAGACTCCCCTCAGTGGATGCCTGAAACTGGGTAGGTGGTACTGAACCCTATATACACTATGTATTTTTCCTGCATGTACATTCTTATGATAAAGTTTAATTTATAAATTAGGCATGGCGGAAGATTAAAAATAACTAATAATAAAATACAACAATCGTAACAATATGCCAGCATCATCACTCTTGTGTTTCGGGCCATTATTAAGTAAAATAAGGATTCCTAGAACACAAGCACTGTGATATTGTGACATTGCCTGATAACCAGGAGGGCTACTGATAACTAACTGGTGGGTAGCGCAGACAGTGTGGAGACCCTGGACAAAGGGATGATTCATGTCCTGGGTGGGACAGAGGAGGACAAGGCAAGATTTCATCCCGCTACTCAGAAAGGTGTGCAATTTAAAACTTAGGAATTGTTTATTTCTAGAATTTTTCATTTAATATTTTCCTGCCACGGTGGCCCTTGGGTAACTAAAACTGTGGAAAGTGAAACTGGATAAGGAGGGACCACCGTGTAGTCCATTTGGTCAATGTAAACAAATTAAATGATTTGGTATCTGCCCCCCAAAAAACTCTGGATTACATTGCTGTCTTTTTTTAAAACATGATTCCATAGGCCAAGTGTGAATGTGCCTCTCGGCATGTCTGCACGAAGCACTGCAGAATGAGAGTTAAGGTTCCCTCTATAGAGCCACGCTTGGCGAGCTATAAAGCCCATGGACACATTCTGCAGATTTATCCTTGGTTTCTAGAAATGGGCCTTAACCTCTAAAGCTAGAGACTTGGATTCAATGCCTACGCAAAAGGGAGATGAGAAAAAAGCTGCCCCTGACCCAGGGAGGCAAGAAATTCACGATACCTTGGAGGGAGTTTGGTCACATGTAAACCTAGAATGCTGTCTGGCAATATATATTTGTTGAATGAATTAATATCAATAAATAAGAAATCCAGCACTGAACAAGATGATCACTTCCTTCCCCCACCCCAAAGGACATAAATACAGTTCCTTAATCAAATTTTATTTATTTTTGAATAGGTGACATATGCAAATGGTCTAAAGAAACAATATGAATAGGATAATGAGAAAAGTCTTACTGCAGTGCCAGGGGGACCTGCCCACCCCATTATCATCCCTGTGCCCTCCAGGTAACAATTCACAGTACTTTCTGTATTTGTCTAGTGTTTATGCAAATGTGACTGTATATTCTCAATTTCCCCTTCTGCATGCTGTCATTTCACACACAGCATCCTCTACATGATGCCCTGTACCTTGCTTTTCCCACCTAATATATTATGTTCACTTTTATATTCCACCAAAATATATTCTTTCAAACGTGCTGCTGGATTCTGTCTACTAATATTTTATTCGGGATTTTTAAATCAATATTAATAAGTGACAGTGGCCTGTGATTTCTCTTTCTTAAGTGCAAACTTTTATCAGTTTTGTTACCAATGTTATATTTCCTTCATAAACAACGTGGAAGTTTTCCTTTTTCTCTGGGCTCTGGAACAGTTTAGACATCATTTGAATTATGTACATTTTAAAGATTTTATAAAATTATCCTTTGGAACTCTCCAGGATTGGTGCTTTTTGGCATTTTAAAATAACTTTCTCTTGTTTTTTTTAATAAGGAAATCAGTTTATTTAGACCCTCTATCTTTTCTAGGGTAAATTTTGATAAATTATTCTCTTTGAAAATTATCTGTTTCTTCTAGGTTTTTAAATTTCCTTGCAAAAAGTTGTACAAACTAGTCTCTTAAGATTTTTTAAAAATGATTGTGTTTTATAGGAATTTCCCCCCGTGACTGGGTTATTTCATCTAGTTCTCCGGTTCTGCCAGGCGGGGTTGGTCCTGCCGCCTCACAAGCAGCTGATTTTAGAGTCCCCGGTTGCCGCTCTCACCACGGCTACAGTCCGCGCCCGTGCGGTTCCGGGAGGGGACACACTCAGACTCTAACTTCCACCAGTCTATCCCGGCCTCCTGATGAAGTTAATTCTGATCCTCTTTGAGGGAAATGACAACCATTCATGGTTGTTCTCCCCACTCATTCGGAAATGAGGGACCTATCAGCATCTTCTTTTCCCACAGCCAAACGGCTGAGGCTGAAGAATGACAACCTGCCACCGGGTGTCAAAAGACAAACCTGTGAAGGATAAACCACGACAGGGCATCTGCCCACTCCACCAGCCTCCTGAGCTGTGGGGGAAAGTCAGCGTGTGTTTTGTGATTGCTGGTAAGGTCATCCCAAGTGAGCCGTGTCCCCACAGTATTTCTATATGGTCAGAATGTAAAGACCAGCCTCACTGATGAAGGGAAAACTCCACGGGGGCACCCACAGAGCACGGCGGGGGTGGGGCGTTATCTCGTACAAGAAATCTTCAGCAATCACTGATAATGCAATTTTTGAGACAGCTCATTTTGAGACAGTTCATTTAACTTCAATTTGGTTTGACAAATATATTATACAACTTGCTACAAACCCAAGTAGTTCGATAGTTATTAAGATGCCAAGATGATCCTTAGCTTTGAGAACAAAATAATTAACTGAAAATGTAATCAATTCTACCAAAAGAGGGTTTCCTTCTTTAAAACACAAGAGTATTCTGACCATCAGAAGCATAATATCACCACCAGTGCCCATGAAATTGGCATTTTAGATCATAGGTCAGTTCTTGCAGTTCTTCTCAGATAGCATCAGTGGGGTTTCTGACCTTGTAAATGACTCAGACACCCCTGGAAGATGCAACAACCTCAGGGGGTGCCCCCATCATAGCATCTACCCAACTTAACCACTTCTTTATTTTTTTTAATTAAAAAAATTTTTTTATGCTAGCACCTTGATCTTGAATTAACCATTTCTTTGCCGCAGATTTCACATTGCAAGAAAATCGCAGCACTCACCGGTCGGTAGTGAAAATGTACCCCACAAGATCCTTACAGCCCAACAGCAGGACACAGAAGGTGACAGCAAACAGCGCTGGAGACAAAACAGCAGAAGAAATAACAGTGAGTGGGGAGGTCTGTGGGAAGTCAGGGACCTGCTGTGCCATGAGCCAGCCTCGGACAGACGGTCTGAGCACCTGTGATCAGCAGAGACACCGCGGTGGACGTCTTCGCGTGATGGATGTTTCCTGCACCCAGCGCGTTCCCCACCCGGACACTGGCAGCCATGCTGAAGCCTGAAGGGATCTAAAATGAAAAGGAAACCTGAACAACAACACTGCAAAGTGAGAACACCACGGAGAGAGGCAGCCTCCTGCCTCACACCTGATGGTAAAACTTGGTCCTAAAAAGTTCTAGAAAGCCTAATTCTCAACATCCCCTTTGTCTGGCTAGAAGCTCCCAGGCTACCATGAGACCTGAACCCAGGTTGAGATGCTGGGTACAGACCGGGCCCCTTTGCAAGCTCCTACCTCTGCTGCAGGAGGACCTGGCACAACCGTGTGCCTCCTCTGGGGTGCTGGGGGTGGGCTCACGCCAGGACCCCAGGCTAGTATCTGCTCAGAAAGACCACCAAGAGATCCAGTTTAGAACAGAGTGGTACTAAAGGAATTATAGGGAAGCAGCACTGCTTTGTGGTGAGGCATCAGGATTCTGAAGCCAGACTGCCTGAGTTCAAATCCTGGCACAGCTACTTATCAGCTGTGTGACCCTGAGCAAGTTACTTACCCTCTCTAGACTTCCGTTGTTTTATCCCTATATGGGGTCTAATAATAGAACCTACCTCATAGGGTTATTGTGGGGATTGAATGAGTCCATACAAGCTAACTGCTTAGAATAGTGCCTCATGTGTAGGAATTGCTCAATAAAGATTTGCCCAGTTATCTTTAAATTTACCATTTGAGAAATTAGTATTTGTGGACAGGCATGGTGGCTCACACCTGTAATCCCAGCACGCTGGGAGGCTGAGGCAGGAGGATCACTTGAGCTCAGGAGTTCGAGACGAGCCTGAGCAAGAGCGAAACCCTGTCTCTTCTAAAAATAAAAAAGAAATGAGCCAGACAACTAAAAATAGAAAAAATTAGCCAGGCATGGTTGCGCATGTCTGTAGTCCCAGCTACTCAGGAGGCTGAGGCAGGAGGATCGCTTGAGCCTAGGAGTGTGAGTTTGCTGTGAGCTAGGTTGACGCCACGGCACTCTAGCCAGGGCAACAGAGTGAGACTCTGTAAGAAAGGAAGGAAGGAAGGAAGGAAGGAAGGAAGGAAGGAAGGAAGGAAGGAAGGGAGGGAGGGAGGGAGGGAGGGAAGGAAGGGAGGAGGGAAGGGAAGGAAGGGAGGAGGGAAGGGAAGGAAGGGAGGAGGGAAGGGAAGGAAGGAAGGGAGGGAAGGAAGGAAGGGAGGGAAGGAAGGAAGGGAGGGAAGGAAGGAAGGGAGGGAAGGAAGGAAGAAATTAGTATTTTTAAGGAAGAAAGATTCATCACTCATTTAAACATGAACGTTGCCTTATAATTAGGACGGCTAAGGACCAGCTTAAAGAAAATCTGATATACAGACTAAGGAATGCAAAAGACATAGAAGACTCAGTCCTGCTTTGAAAGTCACAAGTTAGGGACTAACACAGAGATCTCCCAACAAAGATCTCTTCATTCCAAACGGAAAGATAGTGCCTTGACAGGAAGAAACCTGGCAGACGCCACGTTAACCAACGAAGTTAGTACCCCCAATAATGGGACAACTCGACATGATGTGCCCGCTGATATGAGGTACAGAGAAGGACACCGCATCACCTCTGTAGTTTCCTGCCCACCGTGGACAGTCTGAACCTATTTATGAGCAAACATCTGCTACAACACATTGAGGGACATTCTATATATAGTGGCCCGTATTCTTCACGGAAGACTGAGGATCTGTTCCTGATTAAAGGACCCTAAACAGACATGACATCTTAATGCTTATAGTTACAAAGGTCATGACCAGCACAATTGACAGTATGTGACTATGGACTGTGTGGCAAGACAGACAGACAGTAAGACAGGGCAAACGGGGCAAAACATAAACAACTGGTGAATCTGAGGGGAAGGTATGCATCTTTCTTTGGGTTAAGTAGAAATATAAATGTAAATTCTTATGAGTCTATTAAAAAAGCATGGGGAAACATATGCAAAAGGCATAAGTTTCACTTTTAGGAATTTATCTCAAAGAAATAATCAAACAGGTTTCCAGAGATATTTATCCTAGGATGTTCACTGAAGTGTTGTTAATAATAGTGGAACATTGAAATAAACTAAATATTCAATGAGAGATTGTTTTAAAAATTATACTACATACAGTGGAATACCATATACTGTTAAGCATTTGATTTAGATGTATTTACTGAACTTACTGAAATATAAAATGTAAAAAGTGTTGAAGTGAAAAATGCAGGTCCAAAAATTCTGCCATGGATAAAAGAAGAAACCTCAAAACAAAAAAATCATAGGTCCTTAAGAGAATAATTCTTAAGGAAAACAGGAAATGTACACTCTATGTACTTTAAAACATAACTAATATCAGGGGAGGCAGGAGAATCTAAGCTTTAATCACACAAAAAATGCCAAGCACATCTACTGACTTTAGTCCCTTCCTACATTACAAACTCCCATTTCTGTCTTTAATTTTATATTTCTAAAATATCACTTGCTAGAGAAGAGAGTCCTTCAGAATTTCCAGCTGATGTTTTCAGTAAAACAAAATCAAAGGAAGGCCTCTAACAACTGGGGATCTTCTATCACATGTCAAAATGTCTTTCCTTTTCAAGGCTGAATAATATTCCATCATATGCATATACCCCATTTGGGTTATCAATTCATCCATCCATGGACATTGGGTTGCTTCCACCTTCTGGCTGTTGTGAATAATGCTGCTGCAAACACAGGTAGACAAATGTCTTTGAGACTCTGCCTTCAATTCTTCTGGGGACCTGCCTAGGAGGAGCCACACTGTGTTTTCAGAGGCTGCAGAACCAGCAGGAGCCAGGCATGACGATGCAGGCAGGCAGTTTGGTATTTACAGCCATGCACCCAGTCTCATCTCTCCTGGATGCCACCCACCTGTCCCCCAAGGCATCTGTGTTGTGACAACTAGAGAAGATTCTAAAAGTACGGAAAGAAAACCAAACCTTTCAGATTTAAGCTGTTAGGAGACAGAGAACCAGCAGGTCGTTTGGAGTTTCTGCCCAGCGTCCCCCTTTCAGTTCACATGGAAGACCCAACTGTACCAGAAGCCCCCTCCCAGGCTCAAGGATGAGATTTTACTTTCATCCATCATTTCACAAATGGTCGCTTAAGGTGTGAATGCCGGTGCTTGTCGTGAAGGACTCTTTCGAATACCCAGCAAGGGAATCAGCCAGACTCTCCACACCACTGGCCCTCCGACGCTCACCATGTACACAATGGTGGCCAGTTCATACACGACGGACTGAGCTCCCAGCTCCACCATGCCGAGGATACCTGGTGAAGAAAGACAGCTGACACCTTGCTTTGGGTTAGAGCCCTGCGTTCCCACCAGCCGTCGTCATCCGTCCTCATACAGACCGCTCAGGAAGCTGCCGACCTCGTAGGCCCACCACTCGATGCACAGCATGAGCATGCTGGGGACAGCCAGGTGAAGGAAGGAGGCCCAGTCCTGCAAGCACTCAAGGGACCACCCTGCAGGTGGGACACACACACATTTCCAGTAGATGTGGTCATTGGGCCACAGCTCAACCCGAGACAAAACCCACATCCAAGTTAGAAGACGCAAGGCAGGCTTTACCTCGCCATGTAGCCTGATGCAGTTTTTTCCCAAGGATGTAGAGGAAGAGCAGTAGAGCCAGGGCGAACTGGGAGATCATGTTTGCCAGTGCAGAACCTCTGGAAAGAACGGTCCCAGTGAGGGGCGCTCCCTGTCCTCCATCCTCCCCTGCCTCACTCGGCGGGGAGGGGAGCAACCAGTCCATCCCTTGCTGCGCCATCCTCAGCAGGCCCTGAGGTCTTCTTCCTCCCGGAGCAGCATCACCCTCCATCCCTGACAGTGCTTTCCAGAGTGGTGCAAGAACCAGCTGAAGGGCCCACTCACTCTTCTCCCCGCTGGAAAAGCCACATGCAAGTCGTCCCTTCCCCTTGTCCCAAGAGTAAGTCGGACTTACATCACCCCAAGGTGCAGTTGATGGAGAAACACATAGTTGGCGAGGGCATTGATGAGGTTGGCCACAACTCCGGTCACAATCTGGGGCAGCACGATTCCCTGGAACAAGGACATGGCACGCCATTCTTGAGATCGGCAGACCAGGACTGCCTTCCTGCTACCCAAACACACGCTCGGCATCACAGGCCTGGAAGGAGGGCTCGGCCGGGGAAGCTGCATCCTCGCTGCTCCCGCTTCCCGCCCCCATCCCCTCCTCTTCTCTCTGAGGTGTGAAGTGCAGAGTTCTGGCCACAGTGAGAGACAGTGAGAGACTTCTCAGGAGGTGAGAAGACAGCAGAGAGGGACGCAGAGGAATGGCTCGTCTCCAGCAGTGCAAGGACTGGCAGAGATTAACAGGGTTCAGTAAGCCATTTTTGACACCAGACGATGAGAGAAAAGGACAATACTCTCTTGACCAAAATTGAAATTCAGAAAACCTATCTATGAAAATCTTGGGAAGCTAGAGCTCCTTTCTGGAGGATGGAATGGACTCCATCATATCTGACTCTCATAAGGGCGGGGCAGAAAAACGTCCACACTACTTGGTATCTCAAATTAAGACTTAGGGCATGAGAGTGAAATTATATCAGACCAAGGAAGTAAACATCGATCCTCCCACACATCAGGGTAGATTAACAGACACAGATAAAGTCAGCCGCAAAGGTAGAGGAACCGCTGTTTCTCCCAGGGTCACGCTGCCCCTGTAAAGTGACACTACACCTCCTTTTGGAATGACTACTGCTTCTTTCTCACTGGGAAATTTTGTTCCCTAAAATCATGGACTATAAGAAATTTTACTGTTTGAAATCATATCAGTAAAAAGAAAATATCTCACTCTTGGCTGGAGGCTGGATGTCACTTTAACACAAAAGAGCAGCCTTCATTTCCAACCCAGGCGCAGCCTCACCTGAGTTTCTGGGCATGGGACTCGCATCTATCCACCTTCCACGCCCCTTGCAGCCTCGCAGTTTCCAAGGGAAGAGGACCTGTGTCCACATCACAGTCCAGACCTCACTGACCCTTTGCCCAGCCCTGCTCCGCACCTGCCAGCCATGACCTCACTCAGTTTCACCGGAACACCAGCCTTCCTCAGACTCTTAGAATAACTCTTCTGCCTCTGCCTGCTGAAACGCCCCGCCTCTGGTCTCTCTCAATGCAGGGGCTCAATAAACCCAGCTGCAAACCCAACCGGATGGCAGGTTTGTCTCTGGTGGTCTCTGGCTGGTGGGGCCAGGACGAGAGTTGTGGATGTTTATTTATCAGGAGACCGGGCTTAGTTTTCAGCGGGGCAGTTTGTGATCAGATTTACGTTTCAGGAAGATCCTCTGAAATGACAGAGGACAAACGAAAAGAAATGAATTCGGGCCGTGGCACAGAGCTAGGGGAGCTACAGGACCAGGTGGCCGACCCCACGCAGGAGGGAAGGGAAGACGGCATGAAGGGTGCGACAGGTGACTGGGGTGAGGAGGGCCGAGGCCACTCCTGGTGATGGGACGCAGGAGGGCAGAGGAGCGGGGCACGCGGAGGGGTCATGCCTGGAATGTGCATGCGTGTCTCAAAGGCAGCTGGGCAGAATGACCACATGTTAGAGAGGTGAATGTGGCCATGACAAGCCCAGAGCGGAAACTGAGGACACACAAGGAGACAGCCGCCCTCACAGTGAGGTCAGAGAGGCTGTGGAGCCGCCTTCCCCTCCAAGGCCCTCACTCTCCCACACGGAAGTCTGAGCACCGCCAGGTCTCAGCGGCTCTCTTCCCACTCCACGCCCTCTCCAAAAACCCAGCTGCTTCTCTTTGGTTCCACACTCAGCTGATGGCCAGGCTGTCTTCCTAGGGAAGGGCCCCAAGGCAGGACCTTTCCAGGGCGGAACATTCCTCCCCTGTCCCACAGCTCCCTGCATTTCATTCTGCTCATTCTTCCTTCACCATAGACCTTCATCATCATTGGTCTGGAACATGTCCATAGCTCTCATCTCTCCCCTGCCAATTAGTGTGTTTCCAAAACTAAAACCCCCAGCAGAGAATGCAAGGCCCTACGCATACTGACCGTGGGCCAGCCCAGGGCCAGACTCCAAGTGCCCCACCCCTGAGAGCAGGCTCCTCTGCCCCTCTGTCTGGGAGCCCCACATGTCCTCTGTAACCCAGTTCAAACCTCCCGAGCCCTCTCAGCTTGTGGCTTGTGGCTTGAGGTGTTGTGTCTCAGGGTGCAGGAGAAGAGGGTCTCACATCCACCATCCTCACTAGATTAAGTCAGAGCCTGAGTTAGGGCCACCGCAGCTATGGGGACACTGAGTCAGGGGGAGGCCCTGCAGCACTAAGGCCACTACCCTGCTTCAAACAAGACTCTAGATTGAAAGCAGACAGCCCAGAGACGGATCAGATATGCTGCTTTCCTTCTCTAGTCTACAGCTATTTCAAGTACATAATTCTAACACTAATAAAGATTCAAAACATTATTGTTTTGTTAATAGGGTATTATTTTAATTTCAAGAAGACTGAAGAGGCCGGGCATGGTGGCTCACGCCTGTAATCCTAGCACTCTGAGAGGCTGAGGCAGGAGGATCACTTGAGCTCAGGAGTTTGAGACCAATCTGAGCAAAAGCAAGACCCCCGTCTCTACTAAAAATAGAAAAATTAGCTGGGCGTCGTGGCACACACCTGTAGTCCCAGTTACTGGGAGGCTGAGGCAAGAGGATCAGTTGAGCCCAGCAGTTTGAGGTTGCTGTGAGCTATGATGATGCCACTGCACTCTAACACAGATGTTAGAGTAAGACTCTGTCTTAAAAAAACAAAAAAAAAACACTGAATAGATGGAAAACTTCCTTCTTTCTCCTCTTCATCACCCCTTCCTGGTACATATGCTTAGGAAGCCTGGCTGTGTGGCTCAATCCATTTCCTGGTACCCCATTTGCCTGAATTTACCTGGAAGGAAGCTGACAGTCCCACATACATTGGCTTCATAAATCCACATCCACCAAGTCAGGGCGACCATGCTGGGGCCTTTGGCCACTACTGTTAATCACATATGAAGAGCTCTAGCTGACGTTAGGTATCACTACAATTGGAGCTTTCATGTCCCCACTGAGGAAAATGGGGCCTTTCAGACAGAACCCAGCAGAGGCTGGCTGCCTGGAGCCAGACGGGCCACTCCGGCCCTCCGTTCTGTCTGGGGAGTGGACAGGCATGCACCCTTCCTCCCAGGGAGCTGGGTTCAAACGCAGAGCGAAAGCACACTGCAGCTCTGATGCTTCCCTGCCAATGATGACATTTCCAACTGGGAGTTGGATATGAATTTTCCAGAGCCAAGAATAATGTTGCTATCACTTAACAAACCTCTCAAGATCAAAGTCCTATGTGCACAACACCAAAAAATGTCTTCCTCCATCCTGCCAGGTCTCCCTGCTCCCGGGGGGTCTTCAGGGCCCCCCATCCCAGAAAGGTACAAACTCCCATTAGCATCCCTGAGCAAAGGACAGTCAGCATTACCTGGTTGAGCAAATATTTAACTTGTAACGTATAAAGAAAGGTTGCCTACGAGAGAACAAGAGAGAGAAATGTTAACGTTTAGCCTTGCCACACAACAGCGAGGTCACAGGGCCTGCAGCTGGGAGCCACGGCTGGCTGGAGCCATAACCAAGGCTTGGCTGCCCTCTGCTCCCACGCGGAACCACAGAAGCTGTCACCTCAGCATGGGAGCAGGGACCCGGAGCTATGGCCGGGTGTTTTGTACATCTCTTTTATGGATGAAGGTGATCCAGCAACCCCAGTTTCCCTGGGTGCATGGCATGGACTCTGCTGGGTACACTGGCACAGAAAGGAGGTCCCTGGACAAACTGCAGGTGGGCACCACCATGTAGACGGGGCTATAGTCCTATTTGGTGGAATAAAGAATATCACATTGAAAATGTTTCAGGATGAATAAAAGAGCACAGTGCCAATTATTAGGGAAAATAGCTACTATTATGTGTCCGATTGTGTCCCCTAAATTCATATGTAGAAGTTCTGACCCCTACTGTGACTGTATTTGGAGTCACTGGTCCTTAAAGAAGTGATTAAGTTAAAATGAGGTCTTTAGGGTGGGCCCTGATCCAAGAGGACTGATGTCCTTATAAGAAGACAGAGACCCAGGGCTGTGGCACGTGCTGGGGACAGCGTGTGGAGAGGCGCCAAAAGGGAGACCATCCACAAGCCAAGCAAAGAGGCTGCCGGCACCTTGACCTTGGACTTGCAGCTCCCAGACTGTGAGAAATAAGTGTCTGTTGTTTAAGCTGCCTGGTCCGCGGCTGACGTGACGGAGCCCCAGCAGGCTCATCCAGCTGCGCTCTCCACCTGAGGAACACTTGGCTTTCGTGGCCCCTTGACCTCGCCACTGTGTCAAACATTAACATGCACTTGTGGTTCTGTGTGATCACACTCAGAGGCAAAAAGTAGGTTAAAGGCTCCATGTGATGCCCTCAGGGGCTCGGGGGTGGTAAGACTTTGCGCCAATATAAAACAAAAATCTGCAGTCTGCTCCAGGGATGATCCTAGAGGTCCCTCCAGCTTACAGAGTTCAGGACAGTGGCCCTTTTGAGTCACCTCGACCCTGGGGTTTCTTTCAGACAAACATTTATTGTGTCCTTAATGGGCACGATTAAAACCACGCTTCCTTGGGGAGCCAGCACCGCAGGCAAGGCTCATCCAACGCTGTCTCAGCACACTGGCTCCCGGATGCTGAAGCTGCTTTTCACCCACAGGCCCCAAGAAGGGAAGCTCTTAACCCTGAGCACTTACAGGAAGAGCTGGGATGAAGATCGTGACATAGGTCTGGGTAAGCCTGCAAAAGGAAAAGAAAGAAATGGTAATAGAGGCCTCTGTTTCAAGGGAAAGGAGGCAGAATAAAATAACTAAAAGTGCCTTTTGCATTCTCAGCTCTTTCTAAATTAATGGGCTTAAATTGTTGGAGCAAATGTAAAAATTTATACCTAGATCTTGTCATCTTATACCCCAGATAACCTTTCTTGGTGCTTTTAAGTCTTTAGGTCTAGGGCAGGGTTTTCGACCTCAGCACCATGGCGGACAGCTCCCTGTTGTGGGAGCTGTCCTGGGCATGGCGGCATGTTCCACAGCCTTCCTGGCTTCTACCAGGAGCAGCCCCTCACTACCAGTTGTGATGACCAGAAATGTCTTCAGATATTGCCAAATGTCCTCTGGGTTCAGAGCCATTGGTTTAGGGCAAGGACTTTTTAAAGGTCTTAATCAATTCAACCAGTGGTCGCACACTTAGAAGCACATTAGAATCATCTGGGATGCTTTGAAAGCCACTGACGCCCAGGTCTCACCCTGGACCAATTAAAACAGAACCGGGGGGGGGGGTGAGAGGGATGGGTGGGTTTGAAAAGCACCCAAGTGGTTTTATTATCAACCAAGGTCAAGAATAACTAAACTACAAACCAAACCACAAACTACCATCCCACGTGGAGGATGTTTCCAAATCTAATTGCACTCAAAACTCTTAACCCTAGGAGTCACCCAGAAGAGGAGGGATCTAGAACTTAGGTTCCAGGTGTGGAAAGTACTAAGACCAGGGGACATCCGCCGAGGAGAGCTTAAGCCTGGGTTGGTGCATGGCCTCCTGGCCTTTGTAATCCCTAGAGGCTGAACCTGGAAGGACGGTCTTTCCTCCTCTGGGGAGGACGCCCAGTCCCACCATGACAGGTCCCAACTCACCTGGACACGTCGGGGTCCTGCCTGAAGAGCAGCAGGATGTGCTGGGTGTTGAGGAAGAGCGCCCAGCAGGGGAAGCAGCTGAGGAGCAGGATGAGCGCGCCCCTCTGCAGGATGACCCCCACGTGCTTCAGGTTCTGGCTCCCAAATGTCTGGGGTGCACACAGCCCAACACAGCCGTTAGCACAGACATGGCACCCTTGCTGTCCCCCCAAAGCCTTCAGTCATGCCTTGCAAAGATTTTGCCACAGTCTTTAGGTAGGAAGGCACTGACGGTGAGAAAGATGAGGGATTCTGAAATGTGGCTGCCCATTAGAATCAGCTGGGGAACATTTTCAAAACTCTGATGCCAGATATTCTGCTAAAGATATTCTGGATTTGATCGCTCCAAGGCAGGACTCAGATATCAATAATTTTTAAAAGCTCCCCATGTGATTCTAATGTGCAGTCAGGGTTGCATAACCTGGAAACTTGTTAGAAATGCAAATTCTTGAGACACGCTCCAGACCTACTAAAGCAGATCCTGGGGGCAGGGCCAGTGGTGTGCCAGAGCCAGCTCCTACTGGCTTACAGAAGCCAAGTTGTGCATGGCTCCGTGTTTGGTGACATCTCTGCGGTAGCTTGAAATTACCCACAGAGGGAACACTTACACCACTGGAATTGGCAAACACCACAAGTCAGATGTTTCCCTCCCACCCCTGTCCTGAAGACCTGGTTGTTGAATATTTACTGGTATGAGATTGGCTGGGGCCCAGCAACCTGTGTGCTAACAAGCTCTTCTGGCAATTCTCAAGTTTGAGAAGCACAAGACTATGCCAAACTCAAACATGCAGTGCGTGATAGAAATGCCCCCTATTTGGTCAAAGTGTAGTGCCAGGCAGTCATGCAGATAAACTCTAGTCCACAGCAGGCCAGGAGCATTGATGACTGATAGCCACTGCAGGTGCTTGCTAGCGTGGGTTTCCTCGCCTGTGCACATGTCTCCCCCTCTTGCCAGTGGGGCTCTTCCATCTACACTCAAGGGCCATCCAGGGTCACGGTGAGAGTGCAGCCACTTCCGTTTACCTGGGAGATGAGGGTGTCGCACGCAGAAGATAAGCCAAATCCCACTGAAACACCTGTGATGTTAATAACCTGGAAATAAACCCAAGGGTAAGGCTACACAGGGTTAAAGGAGGAAAGGAAGACACATTCTCTACCTGTGTCTATGACAGCCTGCAAAGCCCCTCCCTCCCTCGGCATTCACAAGTCAATCTGATCAACTCCGTAACTGCCTGGAGCCCCCTGCTCAGAGCAGTTGGGCCAGCTTAAAGGATATGCGCAACTTCGAAGAGGGAAGAAAAGTTTAGGCCACAGGTGACTACCCAGCCATTCTCTTTTCTTAAGCCTTAGTCATTTTGCCCTTCAATTTGGGGATCAGGAACCCTTCTGAAGGAATGCAATGTGGCACAGTGGCAGTTTTGGGTAAGCCACTTGCTCAGGACCTAGTATGGCCTGTGTCGCTATCCTGAACAGCACCGGCGTACGGAGGCAAGTCTGACATCGAGGCTAGTGCCAGGGCCTCTTCAAGTGTACTCACCTTCACCAGGGTCAGCAAGAAAACCCTGGGGGCCCTGGAGCTTCAGGGAGCCCAGGACAATGCCCCCCAACTGGGAGTGGCATCACAGGAAGCCTGATGCCCTTCTCGTCTGGAACCTGGCACCTCCACCTGAGTTTATAGCGAGGAGCCCACGGACAGCAGCCCAAAGGGGCCTGGCCTAGAAGCAGCACTTTGAGAGATCTTGGGCTACAGCCTGCAATTCCTTGGCCAGAGAATCTGCTGAGGCTGCTAAGTGCTTCCTGAAGGCAAAATAAACTAGTTCTGTATACACCTGGTGACTAGTAAGTAAGTAGTCTTGCATAGTTCAAGGGTAGCAAACTCAAATGCCCGGAGGACCAGGCAGGGAAAGTGAAAGTGTGTCTCCACCAGGGCAGTGGGGAAGGGGAAGGGAGGCTGGGGGAGGAGGAACACACACCCTGCTGAGAGCCACTGAATCCATTTTTCTAGAAATAACCTAACTGCCCAAACCAAAACCCTTTGGTCTTGCGTGGCCAGCTGAAAATCCCTGGCAGAGAGTGATGGGATGTCTCTGGTTTTGGGGTTTACATCTACAATACAGAGAGGATTTGGGCTCCCACCGATGTCAGGTTTGGATACTAGGATCTAGACTTTGCCTTCCAGTTCCATTTCCAGATTAGGACTTTCAGGAAGACAGACACTGGAGGGGGCGCGGGACTGCGTTTCTCCAGATGAAGTCAGACTTGAGCTCTCCTTTTACAATTCCCTTCTCCCGATGTGAGAGCAAGAGTGGGAACCAGGCCTCATGGATTGGAAACTAGATGATCAGGCAGACAGGATAATGTCCCCTCAAAGATGTCCCCATCCTGAGCCCCAGAACTTAGGAATCTGCGAGGCGACATAGCAAAGGAGAATTAAGGTTGCGACCCCATCGGCACCTTGATTTCGGCTCAGTGAAACCCACAGCAGACTCCTGTCCCCCAGAACTGTAAGAGGGTAATTCTATGTAGGGTCAGGCCACTGTGTTTGGTATTTGGTACAGTAGCAGGGCGTGGATTAGCATTAGAAGGTCCCATACGCACGGCAATTGCGAGGGTGACAGCGTCCAATTCCAGCTTGCCCAGGTGGCCGCAGAACACGGAGCTTATGAAACTGATCAGGAACAACATCAGCTGGGCCAGGAACTGGGGAGAGAGGGAAAAGGGAGGTGAGGTGAGTGCCCACTGGGCCATCGTGGCGAGGGTGCAGTGCCTAGGCCGCAGGGGCGACTCCACCCCGTTCAGCTCCAGTGGGAAACAAAGAAACCCAGCATCAGTGAGCCTCCACCACCTTGCACAGGCAAATGCACAATTTCAGGGGAGGGGGGCTTCTTGAAATATTAAATTTTTTTTGCAACCACAGGGTCAGAATTACATTTTTGAGAACTTCCCAGTGTTTTTAGTTTATTTTTATCACTACAATTTCTCATGCCATAGATCATGTTAAATTTCCTCTGAAATTTGCAGAGGCTGCCTTCTGGGATAACCCTCTTGTTCTGTGAGATTCCTGGTGAGGACTGGGGGGAATACAGCCTTCGACATGAGAACTCACTGCAGCCTGCAAGAAATCCCACAGGCAGGAGGCGCTGAGGGAGAAATGTGCTCATCCCACTGGAAGGCTGGTGGGATCTGAAATCTCCAGGTGACACACCTGGGGTCTGGGGACCACCTTTCATGCTTTAACTTTCTGCGGCCTCAGATATGAGAGCAAGTTCAGCTTCCGTAGTATCGAGCTACTCTCCCCCGAAATTCCAGCCACTGCTATGAATTGTTCCACTATGTTTCTGCGGCACAATTGGGCAATGAGCTTATTTCTTGAGGTTAATTTAAAACCATGTCCTGCCTCCCACCCGCCAGACCCAGGCAGTCCGGTCTCTCCCTGGGGGAAGCCCCTCTCCCCTCTGAGGCTTATGTGATCCAAGAGGGGGTTCATCTGACCCCTGCCTAGGAGGAGAGAACAGGTGCCTAAGGATTCACTGCTGCCGCCGCCACCACCCACAGCTGCCCCTACGAGGCCCGTTTCTAAAGCTGACCCCTAGGGATGGTGACATGTGACACCTGCCACTGGTCCAGCCCCGATGCCACCTCTCACAGCCCTTCAAGGGAACTGGACCCCTCTGTGCTGAGATCAGACAGGACTCCCTCTTCCTCTGCTCCAGTGACACAGCTTTGAGAGCTCACCTCCGCCAGGCCCTGCCGCCGCCCATCTGCCAGCCCCACAGCCTCCCCAAGATGCTATGTCAGGACCCGATCAGGCCCCTGTGCCATGACGGTACCAATGACCCTCCTCTTTCCTTCCCCAGTATCCAGGTCTGACGGGCCCAGACCTTCAAAACACGAAAAGCCTGTCCCTAACCTGGGGGGTGGTGTTCGTGTGTGGTAGGGGACACGTCTTTCTTGCATCAGGGCCCCAACCATGATCGAAGTACCTCTCTCACCACCACAGAGACTGAGTGTGAATTGGAGCTTGGTGTCTTTACATTGTACGTTCAGGTACCTTTACCGGCCACGGAGTCCTTTTTTGTTTGTAAACTCAGCAACACTTGCACATCTTTTCAGATCACTGTCCTTTAAGCCTTTGTGCACATTAACCATCGCAAATGGTCATGTTCGTGTTTCCATGCCACGGTGCCCTGTCTCCCTGCAGGCCACACAGAAGTTATTTCTCACAGCTTCGTGTGAAAACACGTCCAGTCTCCAGGATCATTAGGCCTTTGGAGAATTTCCCATATTTTACTATCACAAATTGTACTGCCCTGAACATCTTTTTCACCTGGGTGGGGGACAGGCATTTTCTTAGGGCGAGCGCCCAGGCTGAGGGTGGGAATAGTTGGATGTCTCCGATACAAAAGGCCAGGAAGTCAATCCGAGTTAAACTGATGTGTGTGAGATTCACCTTCCACGTCAGTGCCAGCAAAAACAGTCTCTTGGTGAGGGCTGCTGCAGCTTTGCCAAGTTATGGCAACAGCCCAGTGCTCATATTGCCCGAGTCAGGCAGCTGAATGAGGCCAGCCCATGCTGAGCCTCGGTCTCACAGCCCGAGAGTTCAGATTTGCTAACTTCTCAGATCTCGGTTTCAAGCCCTTTGGGTTTGAACTCTTGGCCACAGACTGTAGTTCGTGTGCATAAGGGTCGCACAGGGGAGGCTGTTCAAAATGCCTGTGCCCCGGCCCATCTCAAGAGGTTTACAGGGTTAGGGAAGGCACCCTACCCCATATACACCCAGTCAATATGCAGGTGATCGAGGACCACACCTTGAGAATGCTCTCGACCCTCTGGGACTGTGCTGTCACAGAGCACACTGCTGTACTCAAGGAATTAGACAATTCTGGACAAAGGTTTGTTCCCCTAGATGTTTCAATGGCTGCTGTCTGAACAACAGCCTGAACTGGCAGTGGCTTGGGCAGAGACAGAAGGATGATAGAAATTGCTAGACTGTGCTTCTGTCCCTTCTCCTTGCCACAGGGACCCTGCTTAGGTTTTGGCCAGGTAGCAATAAACAAGCTTGGTGGTAAGACAGAGACTCACCGCCTGGCAGCTTTAGCAGGTGCTCTCTAGGGCCGGACACTTCCAGAAGGGCCTCTCTTGCCCACTCCCATGGATGCCTGGGAGCTAACCCACCAGAAGGGACCCAAGAGGGCGTCTGGGACAGCCTCTTCTTCTGTACATGAGGAAGCACAGGCCGGGAGGTTTAGCAAGCAGCCCAGTTACCTGACTGTCAGCTCAGATGGTCAGTGAGGGCAATATTTTTGGAGTACAAAGTACATCCAGCACTTGGGGCACAGGGTAAGTTGGATAAACACCATT
>CAUYRT010064764.1:0-10613 GCA_963574885.1 Lepilemur ruficaudatus
CTGCATTTAAAGGAAATACCAAGAGTCCTACTTAAATTACGGGTTCACTGCAACAGGTGGTTCACATTCTCCAAGCCCTCTTTGTAAAATATGTGGCAACTGGCTATCCAACAAAGCCATGAAACCTGCAATACTGCTTCGTCACATGGAGACCAAGCACCCTGCATTAAAACACAAGCCTTTGGAGTTTTTGAGAAGAAAAACATGTGAACACCAACAACAGAAGCAGTTACTGAAGGCCACCACTTCATCAAATGTGTCTGCACTGACAGCATCGTTCTTAGTGGCTAAACGCATTGCTAAAGCTAAGAAGCCCTTTACTATCAGTGAAGAGTTGATCCTGCCTGCTGCTAAGGACATCTGCTGTGAACTTTTAGGAGAGGCTGCAGTTCAAAAGGTGGCACGTGTTCCTCTTTCAGCTAGCAATATAAGTAAGCAAACTGATGAAATAGCAGAGGATATTGAGGATTGTTAGAGAAAATTAATGAGTCACCGTGGTATGCAGTCCAGCTTGACAAGTCTACTGTCGTTGACACCAAGGCAGCAAAGCTTGTTTTTGTGCAATATATTTTTCAGGAGGATGTGCGTAAGGATATGTTATGTGCACTTTCGTTGCCAACCAACACTACAGCTGCAGAACTATTCAAGTCTCTGAATGATTACATATCAGGAAAACTGAGTTGGTCATTTTGTGTCAGTGTATGCACAGACAGAGCAGCTGCCATGACTGGACGGCTTTCTGGTTTCACTACTTGGGTCAAGGAGGTCACTTCTGAATGTGAGTCTACGCACTGTGTCATCCATAGAGAAATGCTGGACAGCCAAAAAATGTCACCTGAACTAAACGTTTTGCAGGATGTGATTAAAATTATCAACCACACTGAAGTACATGCCCTTAACTCATGTCTGTTCACGCAGCTCTGTGAGGAGATGGACACAGAGCACACATGTCTTCTCATATACACTGAAGTTAGATGGGTTTCTAAAGGTAGAACACTGGCCAGACTTATGAGAGCTACTCCAGAGATTCTTTTAGAAGAACAGTCACTACTGGCAGCACATTTCAGTGACACAGAATAGGTCACAAAACTTACTTGTGTGACATATTCAACCTGCTCAATGAACTCAATCTGTCACTTCGGGGGAGAAAAACAACTGTGTTCAAGTCAGCAGATAAAGTGGCTGCATTTGAAGCCAAACTGGAATTACGGGAGAAAAGAGTGAACACTGGGATTTTTGACATGTTTCAAACATTAGCAGAGATTTTGAAAGAGGCTGAGCCAGGGCCTTCTTTCTCCCAGCACCATAGTGCATGATCATCTATCTCAGCTTTCAAAAGACTTTGGGCATTACCTTCCAACCACAGAAGACCCCCAAGCTGGGAAGGAATGGATCTGTGACCCATTTGTGAATAACCCTGGTGAATCGACTTTGTCGGTGCTAGAAGGGGATCAACTTCTTGAGATCACAAATGATGGTGGCCTTAAAAGTATGTTTGAGACAACTTCAGATCTTCCATATGTTCTGGATTAAAGTCAAAGCGGAATATCCTGAGATTAACACAAAAGCACTGAGAAGCCTGCTTGCATTTCCAACATCCTATCTTTGTGAAGCAGGGTTTTCTGCAGTGACAGCAACCAAAATGAGATTACAGAGCAGACTGGACATAAGCAACACACTTCGGGTGTCACTGTCTCTCATTACCCCTTGTATGGGACCATTTAGTTGCAGACAAACAACCTCAGAATTCCCACCGATTCTGCACTATGGTGACTTGTAGAATTATTTCATTATATATTACAAGGTAATAGTAATAAAAATAAAGTGTACAATATATGTAATGCACTTGAATCATCCCAAAACCATCCGCCCGCCAACCCCTGGTCCGTGAAACCAGTCCCTGGTGCCAAAAAGGTTGGGAACCTCTGATCCATCTACAGAACTCTTTTCATCTTTCAAAACTGAAACTGTATACCCATTAAAAAATAACTCTTCATTTCCCTCTCCCTCCACCCACCAGCAACAACCATTCTTTCCTGTCTATGAATTTGACAGCTCTAGGTACCTCATATAAGTGGAATAAAATAGTATTTGTCTTTTTGCAACTGGCTTATTTCACTTAACGTAATGTCGTCAAGGTTCATCCCTGTTGTACCATGTGTCACGATGTCCTTCCTCTGTAAGGCTGAACACTATCCCATTGTATGTATATGCCGTATTTTGTTTATCCATTCATTTATCAATGGACACTTGGGTGGGTTCCACCTTTTGGATAATATTTTTAAACTATTTTTCCTTTTTCTTTTAAAGAGGTTTAAGCTTCCACACTAGACTCCAGTAAAGTGGAGCCAGTAAAGACTGGCAAATAGAGCCAGTAAAGACTGGCAAATTATTTCCCCCACATAACTTTAAGTACACATTTCAGACAGAATAAATACATGCTTGAGCTATAATACTATTTTTAAAATATTAACCAGTGTTTTTTTTCTCTCTAGTAGTTTCTTTCCTCTCCCTGTGTTCTCCCTACTTAAATAGTGAGGCTATGTTCACTGCCCACCCCCCAAAGTGTTGGCAGGAAAAAAGGCTTTCCCAAGGGTCTCTCTGGCTGTTGTCATCCAATAGCCTAGGTACTTCAGGAAATAGAACCAAGTGGGACTTTGGGTTATCTCAACAGATAACACTGAAGACACGGCGTCACTCACAGCACCTTCCTTTCTTCTCTTCCTCCCTTCAACCATGGAGTCTCAGTCCTACGGCATTACAAAATGCTTCGGAACTCCAAATTGACTGAACTGTGTTTCTACCACCATGGTTGAATGGGATCTTGAAGTATATAAATTGTCATCTGTCTTGCTCACCCAAGGTGTGGCCTGAGATTCCTACTCCTATACATAGTTAGTGATTTCATTACAATGGTATTACACGCTTTGAAAGAATGATTGGAGTTCTTGATACACTATAATGAGGATCTGAACTTGTTGGGAAAAAAGAAAGTGGCAGGTGATAGGTTAGTCTTTCTTGCATTTGGGCTGAGATCTCAAGGATGGTTGTTGAACAATGTGGGCTGAGAAGTCACATCTCATTTCCAATACTGCTAGCTCCAGCATCCCCATGTCCTCTCCCGTCCAAAAAATATTCCAACCCTTATTTTGTTGCCAGGAAAACTTGTCCAGCCACCATCCTTTTGCAATAACTTCAGTTTCTCAACTCTTAGATGCCCAGAGTCCCTTGTGGATGGCATTGTCTGAATGCCATCTTGGTTTTTGCAGCATATCTGCTGGACATGTGAACATTCTTCATACAACACAGAAATATAAACTCCTATATTTTCCCCTGATGGCATTCATATTCAACTGTAACATTCCTTCACACTGAGAAGCAAATAAAGGAAAAATATTTTCCCACATCATTAATTACTCCATTTTTAAGCGAACACAAACACTTTTCCTCCTTGGCTTTAGAACAGCTACTATGGCTGCCAGCTGGGACTCCCAGGGGCTTTATGAGCATTAATCACCAGGATAAGCTTTGTGTTTTTCTTAAGGAAAATAAGACTAAATTAAAGGCACACTCATATTTTTCCCCTGGTTAGATTAGGCACAAAATTTGGTGATTAATTTCTCTATACCACCTAGTGATTTTTTCAGTTACCATAATTTTAGGAAATTTTTATTGAAATATAAGCAAATTAAAATTAAACTATTTAGCCTAAATCTATTTTCTGAGTTCCAAGCTCATAATTCTAATTACCTACTGATATCTCCTTTTATTTTTTTATTTTTTTTGAGACAGAGTCTCACTCTGTTGCCCAGGCTAGAGTGCCGTGGCATCAACCTAACTCACAGCAACCTCATACTCCTGGGCTCAAGCAATCCTTCTGCCTCAGCCGCCTGAGTAGCTGGGACTACAGGCATGCACCACCATGCCTGGCTAATTTTTTCTATATATATTTTTAGTTGGCCAATTAATTTCTTTCTATTTTGGTAGAGATGGGATCTCACTCTTGCTCAAGCTGGTCTCAAACTCCTGCGCTCAAATGATCCGTCCGCCGCGGCCTCCCAGAGTGCTAGGATTACAGGCATGAGCCGCTGCGCCCGGCCTGATGTCTCCTTTTAAATACTTCCTGGGCATCTCAAGGTATTTACGACCAAAACTGAATTCTTGATCTTACTTCTCAAATCTGCTTTTCTGCCAATCTTCCTACATTGATAAATATTCTCGGTACTCACCCATTGGGTGTGTTTGCAGAATGTGCAAGGCACTCACACGCTGTCATCCTGCCTAGCATGCACCTATCCAACTCTTACCCATCTTCAGCTTCAATGTCACTCTACCAAAGAGGACTCCCCCAGACCCTCCCAATCTTAATTATGTTCTCCATGTTCTCTCTACTTCTGCACAGCACTTATCACAGTTTTTAATGGTATGTTAGATGGTTATTTGTGTATTGCCTGGCTCCCCAGCTGGCACGGAAAAGGGGAAGAAACAGGAATTCTGGCTCTCGCTGTCTGTGCCCAGCAGAGTGCTGGCCATGGGGTAGGTGCTTGATAATTGCTGGAGGAATGAGTGAATTGTGTGTATCTGTGTTTCTTAAAGTAAGCGCCACGGAAATAATTCTCCTGGATAATAACATGTGTTGCTTGACAGAAGGGTTCTGTGGCCAAATAAATTTGATAAGTAACTGAGTTAAACAAAGTTAAATAGGCGTCTGTACTCCAGGATTCCTCAGAATCTATAATTTGGTAAGAAACACTGTGACTACAGCACCTCAGAGGGGAAACCAATGTGATGTTTCTTGAATGAGTTAAATTATGTAAGCTTTATTTTACTGTGTATCTTTGAAGATGAGTGTTCTGAGGACCATATGGGGGAAATTCTAGCAAACAGCAATTGATTGGCACTTAATAAATGTTCCCTTTAAAAATATGTATTTATATATATTCTGTAGTCACTAAACCTTTTTAAACATTATTTTATTTGCTTTTCATAATATCCCTAGATGTGATATCGTTTATAGACTATCAGTTTATAAGAGGTGGAGTCAGGGTTTAAGTCTGGCCATTTTGACTGCAAAGCCTGAGCTCTTAATTATAAAACAACACAGACCCTCAAAAACATATTCCAGAGGGTGCAGTGGGGCACACCTGCAGTCCCAGCTACCTGGGAGGATAGCTTGAGGCCTGGAATTCAAGGCCAGCCTGGGCAACATGGCATAGACCTCCCCCTGTCCCCACCGCATCTCAAAAAAAATTCTTCAGAATCTTCCACACTATCTGCACATACAATCTTCCATGGAGAGAGGCAGCTCTGCATGCAATGCAGTAGTACATCTGATGTGAAAGTTTTCTTGTATTAATATTTCCTTTTCATGCATATAGTAGTTTTAAATTACTATAACAATTTACCACAAATTTAGTGGCTTAAAACAGCAGTCATTTATGAGCCCACTGTTCTATTGATGAGATGTCTGGGTATGCTTGACTGTGTTCTCCACTCAGAGAGAGAACATCTTACAGGGCTGATATCAAGATGTTGGGCCAAGATTGGTTTCTTCTGGAAGCTCAAAAAAATCTGCTTCCAAGCTCTTTCAAGTTGTTGTCCAAATTCAGTTTTTTTGTGGTTGAAGTACTGGAAACAGGTTGAAGGACCTGCTTCCTCTCCAGCTGTTAGCCAGGGGCCACTCTCATCTCCTAGAGGCCACCCACATTCCTGGCCGCTTGGCCCCTCCATCTTCAATGAAGAATCTTCCTCCCATTAAATCCATCTCACACTTTCAAGCTTTGACTTCCCCTGTCTCTGACCTCTAGACCCAGATTTAAAGGGCTTGTGTGATTAGATCAAACGCTAGGAGATCTAGATAAAATCCCCCCTATCTTAAAGCCAACTGATTTGGGACCCTAATTACATCTTCAAAATCCCTTCACAGCAGTACCTAGATTATTGTTTGGTTTACTAGATGCCGAGATTCACCGCCCTCCCACAACCTGCCCCCAAGGCATGTAGCCACTTGTTAGTCACACCACGACTCACCCCAAGACATGCGGCCCTTCCTTTAAAAGCTCATGCTCTCCCTTAGTTGGAGAAGCAGATTTGAGGCAGCTTCTACCATTCTACTGAAAAGATGTCTGTCATATTAAAAATTCCTTTCCTCCTTGGCAATCTTTGTTGCCTCAATAATTGGATCTTTGTGTGACGAGCAACTGGGCGTAGACCAAAAGCCCCTTGCGGTTTCAACAATGGTAGATCCCTAGTGTTCTTGAAGCTCAGTTTCTATGCTGAACCAAACAGCCAGTTTCTGGCTCCACTCTCTCACATGCCTTTGGTCTCCCCATGATGCTCCTTCATACCTGTCATGCTAACCTAGCTCCACCTCCTCCTGTCACAAACGCAGCACTGGAAGCCCCTGGTGCTTTCCACAAAGGCTGGAGGCCCAGTTGGGGTGGGACCCAGGTCTCCCGACCCCCTGCTCCGTGGGCATTGCCTTGCACAGGGCCTCAGGCTGTGCCTGGACCACGTTCACGTCCCTTCACAGCAGACTGAAACCACGCAGACATCCTCCATTTCACCTGGTTCCTGGGGGCTCAGATCTATTTCTATCCTGCAGAAAAATGACAAAGAACATTGATATGTGGTGGGTAAGTGGAAGAAGAGAAATCCATGCAGACCACTGAGTAAGCAAAAACAGCTAGAGGGAAAGCAGTTAAAAATTTTTTTAAAGCTTTGGGAGAAGAGATAATTTTAAGGAGGGAGTGATCACAGTGTCAGACGCTGCGTTGAGTACAAGCGAGATATATGTCCATGGCATTTAGAAATTGCAGCATTACTGTCAGTAAGAAGAAATCACAGGGAAATTAGAAAAAACATTGAGATGAATGAAAATGAAAACACAAAGTTGAGCTTTGCTTAGAGGGAAATTTATAGCTGTAAACACTTTTAAAAAAGAGGAAACCTAATAACCTAAGATTTCACCTGATGATGTGAGGAAAAACAAGGACAAACTAAACCCAGAGCAAGCAGAAAAAGGAAATACAGTTAACCCTTATACACTTCAGGGTTTGGGGACACTGATATGCCACCCCCGCCCCAGCAGTCACAAATCCTGTATAACTTATGACCCCAAAAAACTTAACTACTAGTAGTCTACTGTTGACTAGAAGCCTTACCCATAACATAAACAGTTTACACATAGACTAGTATCTACATATATTTTATGCATTTGTGACAGACCTAACTTTTCCTTATTTTTTTCCATATTTCTAGGCTATGGTGTTCATCTGCAAGTTTTTTCAAAATTGTTGCAAATCTCTGAAAAGATTTTCAATATATTTATTTTTAAAAATTCACTTATAAGTGGACCTATGCACTTCAAACCCATGTTGTTCAAGGGTCAACCGTAACACGGATGAGAGCAGAAACGATGAAATAGAAAATAGAAACAGTAGAGAAAAATCAATGAAACTGAAAGTTGATTCTTTAAAAAGATCAGTAAAACAGGCAAAGCTTTAGCTAACTGACCAAGAAAAAAAGAGAGAAGATTCAAATTGCTAGAATCAGAAGGGAAAAGGGGGATATTGCTACTGACCTTCTAGACATGAAGGATTATAAGGGGATACTATGAACAACTGTGTGTCAACCACTTAAAGGATTTAGATGACGTGGGCAAATTCCTAGAAACGCAGAAACTACCAAAACTGAGTCAAGGAAGAGAAGTGAGCGTACTTCTTTCTCCATTTCATCTGTTATCTTCTTTGAAGAAGATTGGCTGTGAAGGAAAAGAAAGAGGCGATTACTAAAGGGGATATAGCCCACAGAGAGTCAGGGTTCCTGTTTTTAGGATGAAAAAACTTGAACATGGTTGTACAATAAAGGACCAACGGAGAGGAGAGGCTGAGGGCATAAGAGGAGAAAGAGGAGCAGGGTGCCTGAGGAGCAGGAGGTGGGTAGTTTTCAGAGAAAGGAGACAGCCAATCCCCTGCCTGCTACATGGAGTCAGGCGTGGGAGGGTGGACAGCTGGGAGGGCCACCAAGGAGGCAGTATCTCCAGAGAGTCAGCTTTCAGTTAAGGCGAGGAGGTACAGAGGGTACGGACTAAGAGACTGTGTTGTCCAATGGACAGGCATCTTAGAGGACATTTAAAAAAATGATTAAGCAAAGGCTAACAATAGTAGGGGATATACCTGGGTCTCAGCCACCAGGGAAGCCAAACAGAGCTGTAGTTCATTTCAACCCTGGCAGAGTGCGGTCCTTCAAATCCTTTCTCCTTCCCAAATAATCCAGGCTGGGCTGAGCGACCCTTGCCTGTACACATAGCACCCTGTGATACTTCTGTTACAGAAGTTAATTGCATTGTATTATAATTGCATATTTACTTGCCTTTCTCCCCTACTAGACAATGACAGTAATTAGTATAATCTTTACACGAAAAGCTTTTGCAGTATTCTTTTCTTCCTCATTTTTTTTTAGATCTCCAAGCCAGCAATTATACAGAAGAATCTTGGAGGGGGGGATCTTTTATTATGGAAAAATTTAAATACATACAAAAGCAGAGTGAATAGTATAATGAACATCTACGTACTTACTCATTGCCCAGATTCAATGCTTATCAATTTATGGCCATTCTTCCTTCATCTACACACCCACCCGCTCCCCCACCCTGATTCTCTGAAGCTTATCACAGGCATGATATCATTTCATCTGAAATGTTTCAAAAAGATAACTCCCTTTTTAAAAACATAACCACAGTGCCATTAACATACATTTAAAAAATTAATTCCCTTGCAAAGATTGTTCATCTGGCCAAAAAGGATTAAAAAATTAAAAACTAAAAATTACTTCCTTAACCTCATCAACTATCCAGCCAGTGTTCAAATTTTTTCAATTGGCTTGTAAACATTTTTAGTTTTTTTTTTAAATTATTGTGATTGGTTCATATAGCTTTTAAGTCTCTTTTAATCTATAGGTTCCCTGTCACTCTCCTTATTTCTTTATGCAATTTTTTTTTGAAAAAACTGGAGCATTTGTCCTGTAGAGTTTCCCACATTATGGATTTTTGACAATTGCGTCCTCATTGTGGTATTTTATATATTTCTAAAGAGGATCCTTTTTTAAAAAACATGGTTTATCCTGTTGAAATATGCAATTTAATCCTCAAATTTAATCCACAATTATTGATATGTTATTTTTGGACTGTGGCTAGAAATAGCAAGAATCAACTCAAGCTAGCTGTTTTAGCATTGGCTGCTATAACAAAAATACCACAGACTAGATGGCTTAAACAACAAATATTTATTTCTCACAGTTCAGCAGGGTGGGAAGTCCAAGATCAAGGCACCAGCAGATCCAGTGTCTAGTGAGGGCCCGCTTGCTGGCCTACAGATGGCTGCCTTCTTGCTGTGTCCTTCCGTGGTGGAGAGCAGAGAGAGAAGCAGGCTCTCTTGTATCTCCTCTTATAAGGGCACTAAATCCATTATGAGGGCTCTAACCTCATGACCTAAAATCACCTCCCACAGACCCCATCTCCAAATACCATCACATTGCCGATTAGGGTTTCAGCGTATGCATTTGGGGGGAATATAAACATGCAGGCCATAGCTTTAGCCTAAGCAGAAAGATGGAAATTTAGAAGGTGATAAACTGGCAAAGGCTGCTGGCTCCCTGTCCCAGCCCAAACTTGCCCTGAGAAAACTGGATTGTAATTGAATGATTCTATAAATTTGCTAAAGTTTTAAAAAGCCTACATTCTAATAGGGAGGTACAGATAATAAATAATAAATAAGTAAAATATACAGTACGTTCGATGGTAATAAATGCACAAGAGAAAAAGTGTATGGACCTGGAGAACTACAAAGGCTATGAGAGCTACTCATCAATCAGAAGATAAAGACTTTGAGTTTTTTTAAATTAACAAAATCTAGTAACGTATAAATTACAAGAGACACACTTAAAACAAAAAGAATATAGATAAATAAAATATGAAGAGGTGGAAAAATATGGAGCCATGAGAGCTAAAAGACAACCAAGACAGCAATTCTACTATTGGAAAAAATAGGATTCAAAATTAAAATATCATAAAGAGGACATTAAATAATGAAAAAAAGAACAATAGATACAGAAGATATAATGATCATGAACATATTGTATATACCAAAAACAACTCTAAAATGTATAAAACATCAATAGACAGAATCACAGAGAGAACAGATGAGTCACTAAATACTTTTGGAGATTTTTAACACAATCTCTCTAGAAACGCATAGCTCATATAGGCAAAAAAAAAAAAGGTTATGAAACATTCATTTAACAAATATTTATTGAGTGCCTGTTATGTGCCAGGTGCTTTCTAAATGCTGGACATACAACAGCGAACAAAACAGTCAAAACCCCTATCTTCCAGCCGGGCGCGGTGGCTCACGCCTGTAATCCTAGCACTCTGGGAGGCTGAGGCGGGCGGATCGCTCAAGGTCAGGAGTTTGAAACCAGCCTGAGCAAGAGTGAGACCCCGTCTCCACTATAAATAGAAAGAAAGAAATTAATTGGCCAACTAAAGATATATATAGAAAAAATGAGCCGGGCATGGTGGCACATGCCTGTAGTCCCAGCTACTCGGGAGGCTG
>CAUYRT010064766.1:0-110612 GCA_963574885.1 Lepilemur ruficaudatus
TATAATAATAATAGTTTGTAACCTTTTTTTCTTTTTTTATTGAAGTATACTTTACATATCATGCATTTACTCCATTTTAAATGTACAATTAAATGATTTTCAGTGAATTTACCAAGATGTACAGTTAATCACATAAATCAGTTTTAGCGGAATTCCTTTCCCCTATTGAGACCCCTAATTCCGCCCCCCAACTACTTTTCAAGCATGTCCCAACCCTCCACAGTGCCTACCATGTCACTCAGAAGTGGGCTTACCCCCCAACCCCCAATTCCCAGGTGATCGCTCCCACCATTTGAGCACCATAGTGTTAATCAGTCAATACCAGTTTGATGGCGAGTACAAGTGGGGCCCATTCTTCGGGTCTTGTGTCACCTCACTTTGAATAATGGGTTCAAGCTTAATCCAGGATAATATGAGAGGTGCTAACTCACTGTCATTTCTTAAAATTGAGTAATATTCCATTGTGAACATATACCAGATTGGTTTGGTTTTTTTTGAGACAGAGTCTCACTCTGTTGCCCGGCCTAGAATGAGTGCCGTGGCATCAGCCTAGCTCACAGCAACCTCAAACTCCTGGACTCAAGCAATCCTTCTGCCTCAGCCTCCCAAGTAGCTGGGACTATAGGCATGTGCCACCATGCCTGGCTAATTTTTTGTATATATTTTTAGTTGTCCAGCTAATTTCTTTCTATTTTTTTAGTAGAGACAAGGTCTCACTCTTGCTGAGGCTGGTCTTGAACTCTGGAACTCAAATGATCCGCCTGCCTCAGCCTCCTAGAATGCTAGGATTACAGGTGTGAGCCACTGCGCGTGGCCTGCATTATCACTTTGATATTTTTATTATCCAAAGGCATTTGAAGTATATAACCCCAATTTTTAACATTGTATGTATAGGACATAGGTTATAAATTATTTGCATATTTTAGAGTTTACATAGCATCAAGCTTTTTAGCAGATGTGATCTCATTTAAACCTCAGGAGATCCCTGGAGGGAGGTATTTTCCCCTGGTAGGGAGGAAACCAGGTCTAGTAATTTGCCTGTAGTTACCCAGCTGGTTAAAGGCAGAGCATTAGTGTTTAAATATAGATTTGTCTGGCTTCCAACTCTGTGCTCTTTCCCAGGCAAGAAGGCTGCCTTCTAGGAATTACACGGTTAAAAAATACTTTCTGACTTTCAGTCTACCTAAGTGACTTTCCTAATGACACACCACACACACACACACACACACACACTCTCCTGCCTCCTGCACACACAGTCTAACTCCTACATCTTGAAGATCTTCCCTTATTTAAATACTGATTATTTAATTTGAATTATTTGAAAATCACAAAGCACTTCAAGGTTTTTCCAATTAAAAAATATTCCTGGGGAGCGAAGTAACATGGAAAACAAAAGAATGTGCTTTAGAGAAAGAACTGACGTACACTGGAGTACAGATAGGTGATGGTAAAATCAAAGCCAGATAATCACTAAATTAAGCATTTAACTCCACCAATATTTCTTAAATACCTACTATGTGCCAGGTTTAATGCTTGTTCAGAAGTAGATTTCCAAAATGCCGTAGCTCCTCTTTAAAACTTGCAGAATGAAAACAAATATGACCAGTGAGAGAGAAAGAGAGAGAGGATATATTTCTAGTTGCTTATAAAAATTATTGCTTTCCTACACTGGGAACTTTTGGACTGAAAACTGAAGTTCAAAATTTGGCTTAACTGAAAGGGTTTTGAGCTCTCTGTGAGTGAGTTAGGCCCCTATTTTCCCGAAACAATTCAGTCTCCCTTCTTTTCTCCTGTCCTCATTTTTGTCTTTAGAAAACTAGACATTTGATGTCTTATAAGAGTATTTATGTGTCTTACACTGAAAATGAGTAAAAATATATTATTTAACGAGAAGAAACTAACCTGAGACAGGTTCCTGCTCTGTAGCTTGCTTCTAAATGGAATTATTTTTGCTGTCCTGTTAAAGTCTGATTTTTGTTTCAAAGTCTGATTTTTCTTTTTGTATAAACAAACAAAACCCCAAAAACATGGCATGGTGTTGCATCCAAACTTAATTTATTTAACATTCATTAATTAAATTTTGTAAGTTTGCTTTGCACAATGAGTTCAGCTCCATTCCTAATGAGAAAGGTGGAAGGACTCTGGCAAAGCCAAGGGGTGTGTGTGCGTGTGTGTGTGTGTGTGTGTGTGTGTGTGTGTGTGTGTGTGTGTGAGGGGGGAGGAGAGCTCGCGCTCACTGGGTATGACCGTGATCGCGGGCATGAGTGAATGTGGGTGATGCGTGTGCTGTTTAATTAAAGGACGGAGGTGGGCTTGGCAGGGCGCCCTGCTGGTAAACAATGCCTGTTTGTAGCTTACTCAGGAATTACCTGGGAAGTGGAAGGACCCAGAAAGGTTGTGCATGAAGTGGCCCCTTGCCTGTCCAATGAAGTGTCTGTCATCAGAAGGAAATGCGTACTTTTTGAGGTGAGATCGGTTCTGTGCTCTGAACCGAATGATTTTTCGTTTTTTGTTCTGATAACAAGCTGGTGGTAAGCTTCACTGAACTGGGAAATTGTAAACTCTTAGAAAAGGCTGTCTAAAGATAACAATTCAATGTTTCTCCGTAATGTATTCTGGAGGAATCTGATAATTTAAAGCCCACTTCACCAAAATGGGAGTGGTGCTTGCGTCCTCTTTATCTTCAATTATGTCTAATCTGTTTCTAATTCAAACACTGTGCTGCTGTTGTCAGATCAAATATAGATTTTAAATGTTTTATGCTTCTCCGCTGGGAAGGTTTAAAGTGTATGCGGGCTGTCTGTCAGGACTGTGCCAGTTGAATCTAATAAAGTTTTAGATAAATTTAAAGGAAATAAAAGAGTCCTTAAAAATGAAATGATTCATGGTTCATGAGATGGAACATGTTTAATGAATGGCAGTTCGGGAAAAGTTATGGTAGAGTCTCTATGGATCACCTGCTTCACCTCTACAGAGCTCTCCTTGAATAAATACATTGTGTCTTTCAGCTTTACAGGCAGGAGTTCAGAAACCAATTTAAAAATCAAGCCATCTTTGGGTTTGATGCAAACAGGGCTTCATAAGCATATGGGCAGAGGGACTATAATCCACGGGTTTCATTCCACTTGATGACACTTCCATCACTGCCAGCAGATTGGAAAACATAGTTGCAGTTTTCAATCACTGAATAGGATGCAGTTGTTATTGTTATTAGAATTCTTTTTTCTGCTTATTTATTTAGAGGTGCTCTAGGTATCTGAGTGCTATGGAATATCAAAGCAAAAGTATGTTCAGAGATAACATGGGGCATTGTTAGACCTGGGACCCGAGGGGCCAGTGTCAAGGTGATATTTGTAGAAATACTCCCCTGACAAAATTTTTGAGATCTTTTCCTGGATTTATGAATTCAGGGAAGCATGGAAGAAATGTTTTATTAGCGCTCAGACCACGTTCATGTTTCTGTGTTATGAAGGTTCTATGTAGGACCACTTAACTGGGGCTTAAAGGGGAAGGCGCTGGTGTAATTTATCACCACAAAGATTTTTCTTGGGTTGGCATCTAATCCCTTCTGGACGGCCAATGGGTTTATTTTTTGCTGCTTTGGGATGTCTCTCCTGTTTGGTTTTCAAAGGATCGTTCTGAAGTCTCCTTTAAATGTTAACTAGAATTTGTGCTTAAAAGGAAAAGGCTTTGAAGTTTTAAAGCCATAATCCTTCCAGGTCACCATCCTCCTTCTCCCCCAAGTTTATCTCAAGAGCGACAGTATTCTCATCTGGGATAAGACTTTAGTGTGATAAAGAAAGTGGGACTAAGCTGATTCCTAGAAGGAAAAAAATAAAATAAAATTACTGATCTCTCAGCTCACTTTGGTATGACCCATTTACAAAACCGATGTTAAAAATCCAAGAAAAAGGCATTTCCTTCATGACCCTCGTTGCATCTTTCTTTTCTTTGAAGTCTAAGGTCAAATTCCTATAAACAAGCAATATCTCTTTTTCATTTGAACTCTGTAGGGATGCAAGAAAATTCTCTCTGTTTATTTCCAGTGGCATTTCCCTTCAGTTTTTTCTCTGACTGGTTTGTGTTTTCTATCCATCTCGAGATGTGTAGGGCTGTGCTGTGAGGAAATGATTTTAGGTTCTGAAAAGGATACATTAGATTTTCCCACTGCGCATCACTTACGCCTTTGTAGCTGGGGTTGCCACTGACATTCCAAGTAGAAAGCGAAGGTGAGGATACCGGCACGAGGGCAGAGTACCAGCCTACGTGGCACTTGGTGGTGGGCTCCCGTGAGGGCGTTTTGGAATGTCCAGGGCCAGTGAGGACTTTGCAGCTAAGAAATGCCACCTGTGGTCCAACGTGAGCTTAGGTTACACCATTTCTGCACGACTCATCTCTGAACCTCTATCTCAGTTTTGGTCTCAGCGTGATTTCTGTCTGTGTGATACAAGAATGTGAATCAGGCTGAAACCCATCCCTTCCAACTCACTCAGGGTGGGCCTACCTCCTCTCAATTCCTGTTCTTGGAGAGTATCTCATGTGTTTCCTTTGAAAATGGAAGTCCTTTTTGTACCATAGTGTCCTTATTTAAAAAAAGAAAAAAGAAAGCGCCGATGAAAATGTTAGCCTCTAATTCTGAAGTTGTCATTTTTAGAAGCTCGTGTAGTTGAAGGCTTTCTTTAAAAACTTACTCATTGTGTAACTATAAGAATGTGGGAGAGAAGGTTAAAATAGTATTATTTTAAGATGTTTCAAGTCTGAGTAAGTTTCTTACAGGAAAGAGAGAGAGGGAGAAAGAAGGAAGGACAGAGAAAGGTATCCCACAGGGCGTCTAGTCTGCTGAGGATCGGCTCCTGCCACACTCTTTGTCCCCAGAAGGAGAAGGGAAAGGAGAAGGAAGCCAGGGTAAGAATGTCATGGAAATCAAGGGCAAGAGGAGTGAGCCACGTGGAGAAAACATTGCCCAGATGTCAGAAAATGTGGCACTGGCATCTGCAGTCAAAGGGAAGTGTTCAGGGAATTGTCAGCCTTCTGACATTAATTGATGCCCCTAAGCACAACAAGGAGGAAATATACATTACGGGGAGGGATTTTTTTTTTTTTTTTGAAAAAGTACATTATGCACTGATAAGCCATTTACACTTCCTCCCAGACAAGAGTTAATTTGGGGATGCAGGATGGCTGCTTTAGAAATTTAATGAAATGACACTCAAAAGTGAAACATTGCTGTTTCATGGAAAAAAGGCAAAACAGGAGGGAAAGGCTAAATTGGCGAGAGGACTGAGAGTAGGAGAGAGAATTAGAGGTCTGGATAAAGAAATTAATTGTTCTAATGTTTTCCCATTAAAGGAGAGTGGAAGAAATACACACACACACACTGCAAAAGGATGATGAGGTATGTTATTTGTATAAAGATACAGAACATGATTTTTCAGAATATTGAAAACATCTTAGACTACAAGGTAACATCCATATTCTTTGGTGTTGTTAAAAAGGTATTGCAGAACGTTAGAGTAGAAGCATGTGGATGAAAGAGCAGAGTCCTAGTCGCTGCAAAAGGCGCTGTGTGATGACTGCACACGCACTAGAGGGTTGACGTGCAAAGGGAAAATTTTGATTCAACATCAGCTTCTTGTGTGGTGTTTTCACCAGTGTCACCCTTATGCCTGCATTTCTCTGACTCTTTGCTTCCAGAGAACGAATCTGGCCAGTCCTTGGGTCGGTGGTTACCCACTGGGCATCTGGTATGAATCAAGCATTGTACTGAGGTCTGTGACTGACACAGAAAAAGTCCACGATGTAATCTTTTTCCTTAAAAAACTCCCAATCGAGATGTAATACCAAATGGACACACACAAAACAAGCACAGATGGTGTGAGGCAGGGGACCGTTCTACCCTTAGACAGGAACGAGGGGCTCCCTACCTCATGCCTCACAGCTGAGGGGGTCTTGAGTCTTGAGTGGCTTCCTCAAAAATTTTGAAGTCCCCCTGTGATGCCTGAGACCAGCAGTGCTCTCCAGGCAGGACCGCCTTGAGCCAGGACCGGGATTGCAGAGACCTCTGTTTCTCACTGACCCTCGATCTCTTCTGTGGGGTTGACCAGGTGCCCCAAGGAGCTCCAGGCTGTGTGCCTGTGGGTCCTGTGGCTGGTCTCAGGTGCCAGGGGGGCCTTGTGGCAAGCAGGCTGCCCCTGCTGGTCAGTGCAGCAGTTCTTTCATGGGATCACATGAAACGGGGCTGCCAGGATGGTGCTGACATGCTGACTTAGGGTGACTCTCACTTGCACTGAGTAAGGATGGGTTTCAGGCTTTGGGTTACTCACAGTCCATGGCTGCTGACCCTTTGGACTTGAGCTGTGTGTATTGGCTCTAACTGTGGTGCGACTGCTGGCCTGTCTATGGCACCCAGAGGCAGGTATCCTTTACTCTATGTGACCCCCACTGCTGGCAGCCAGGGTGGTCACCCCACCTCCTCCACAGGCTTTGTGCCACCTGTCAGGCACTCCTAGGGGTGGCTATGCTTATCTCTAAGGGTGTTTGAGAGTATTGGTTCCTAAAACCCAGTGGAACCAGCCCTTCCAACCCATGTTCTCTCTAGCCTCAGTTGGACTGGTGACATCATGTTCTCCCTGGTAATCTTAAGCCACGCTGGCCAGGAATGGACATTCCCTGCACTCGCGAAGTTCTTCTTGCACCATGCACTCACCCCTCACTTGTCCTTCCTGCTGTGATTTAGCCTCAAGAATTCAAGAGCTGATGAGGCTAGAAGATGTTATGTTCTATCTTTATGCTATAAAATTCCAAATAGTAAATAGAATACAACCAGAAAGTGAATGATTGTTTGCATTTTCCTACATACTCTGGGTAAGACTTGCATTTGTGATCATTGTCAATGAAGCACAATCAACAACTTTTGAGAGAGTTATTAGAAATAAGTATTCATGGGCTCTATGGCAGATAATTCAGTGTTATGCATTTTTTAATGCTGTAGCCAGCATTGAAAAAGTGGTATGAGGGAACCACAAACCACAAATAGGTTCTGAAGAGCCATGCGCTATGAGTGATAACACCACTGTTACCTTTCTTCATGCATGGGAGATATAAAACTGTCTAGGAATGGTACAACTGACAATAAAAAAAAACCCCAAAAATGCCTGAACACCATCATGAATCTTCCTGTGCCCTGGTCGGCAATAGCAAATCCGGAAGTACCTCTTCTCTACCTGTTATTCTAAATCTTTATTGATAATAACTCCCTTAGCTTCACATGGCCTATGTATTTTCTAATATATTTTTAAATCAAAACACAAAACATAGTTGCCTGGGGCCTGAAACACCTGAGAGGTGGTCCTGGCAGGGTCTCGTTAAATGCGTAACTAGTTTTCTGTTTTTCATTGATTCACCAAGTATTTACTTTATTAAGAATTTTTTATTCTCAATTTAAAAATATGTAAAGCGTAGACAGCATGCAATGTAAAAGAACACACATGACTCCACTATCCTAACACTTTTCTGATGTTTGTTTCAGATTTCTTTCTGTTTTTAAATAAGTCAAACATTATAAATACCACTAAAGTATACCCCTTGATTCATGTCCCTTCTTCCCTTCACAGAGGGAGCCCCTCTCCTGATGCTGGTAAAATATCTTAGAGTATCTTAGCTTGAGATTTCCCGGAAGCAGATCCGGAGGCAAGGCTCTGAGTGCAAGCAGTGTATTTGGGAGTCGATCCCAGGGAGACCTGCAGGGAAACAGAGCAGTGAAGCCGGGCAGGAAAGGGGGTCAGCGCAGAGTGTGGGAACGAGCAGGTTATTCCTGTGGGCAACTGGGGCTCAGTCCACAAGAAGCTTTGGAGGACTGTGTAGACATCCCATCTGAGCTGAGGAGGTTGCGGGCACGGACCCGCCACCTCTCCCTTTGCCATTTGTTGTAAACTCCTTGGAAGTCCAGCCCTGCCTTGTGAGGGGCTAATCACCCTCCTGCAGCCTCTAGGTAGTGCGGGAAGTGTTTGTGGTGAGAAACTGGGGTGCATAGAGGCAGCGAGCGTGGAGGGAGTCTGGAGGCCCTTGACAGCCTCTGCTACAGCCAGTATCACACCCCTCCGTGGTGTACGTCCTATATTCGTATATAGTAAGAAGATGTAGAGAGTATGCTCTGTAGGGTTGTAAGTTTCACATAAATGGCATCATATTAAACATATTCTTGGGCTGCTTGCTTGTTTTTCCCCCCTCTCAAAAAAGAATCTCAGAATATCTTTGAGGTTTATTCACATTGAAATATGTAGAGGTAAATAATTTATTTTGACAGCTCTGTTGTGTTCAAATATTTGAATAAACCAGTTTGTCCATTTCCCCATTGATAGTGTAGGGGAGAAAAAAGTAATATCTTTTCCTCACCTGTTACAAAGTTCAGTGGCTGAGTTCAGTGGCTGAAAACAGATTAACAAGGGAAAAGTTTACAAATTTATTTAATATAACTTTTATGTGACCTGGGAGCCTTTAGAAATGAAGACCCAGAGACCCAGGGAAAACTGTATTTTTATGGACAGTTGTGCAGAAGCAAGATCGGAGGACAACAGGGTATAATGGAATGGTAATAAACTGGGGGAACTTAGCAAGGCCTGTTTGTTCAGATTCCTCTTGGCCTCTGGGTACAGGGCAAGACCTCTCTGGAATGAGGGTCTTATGACCTACTTTCAGGGAAGGTACATCAGAGAATTCTTTTACGGCCTGCTTCAGGGGAGAAAGGCGGGAGAAGGTCAGCGAGTGACCTCCCTGCTCTTGCAGTTTTCTCAGTTTCCTTCAGTTTAAAACACTCAGTATGCCCAGGTGCCATATTTTAGGGCAACAGTTTGTTTCCACTTTTTCTGTTCTTATGACAATTCTATGTAATAGGCATCTTCACATAAACTTGAGTGCATGTTTTCTCTGAGATTCTCGAAGAATAGATTCCTGGTCATAGGGTAGTCACGTCTTTGGCTTTACTAGCACTGCCAAATCATTTCACAAAATATTTGTGCCAATTAATTTATTTAATTTTTTTAGGTATGGGGTCTCACTATGTTGCCCAGGCTGGAGTACAGTGGCTTTTTATAGGCGCGATACTGCTACTGATCAGTGTGGGAATTTTGACCTGCTCTGTTTCCAACCTGGGCCATTTCACCCCTCCTTAGGCAACCTGGTGGTCCCCTGCACCTGGAGGTCACCATATTGATGCCAAACTTAGTGCAGACTCTCCATCAGCATAAACACACTATAGCCCCAAACTCCTGGGCTCAAGTGATTCTCCTGTCTCAGCCTCCCAAGTAGCGGGGACTATAGGTGTGTACCACTGTGCCTGGCTGTTTGTGCTGATTTATACACCCAAAAGCAACATAAAAGAATAGAAGGATTTATTTGTCTACGCATCTATGCTGCATCAGATGTCTGATATAAGATTTATTAATTTTTGTCAACCTGATGGTTTGAAATGGTATTTTATTATCATTATGTGTTAAATTTGCATGTCCTTTATTTTAGAGGAAGTTAAACAAATTTTCTTATGCTTCTTGGGCATTTGAACATTCTCTTTTGTGAATATCCTGTTCATCTCTTGTGTCTTTTTTCTATTGTTACCTATTTTTAAGTGATTTGTAAAAGTTCTGTGCAGATTCTAGACATGAATACCTTGTCATATATACGGGGAATGAATGTCTTTTTCTACTCTGTGGCTTATCTTTTCACATTGTTTATGGTATTTTTTGTCATAAAGTTTTCTATTTTAATGTAGTCAAATATAACAATATCTTCTTTTATGGATTGAGGTTTGGTGTTACATTTAGGAAATCTTTCCCTATTCTAATGTCATAAATGTGTCTTATGTTCTCATCTAAAACTTCCAGTTTTGGTTTTTACCTATGTGCCATTAATCCACGTATGGCATGAGGTAGGAATGGAGTTTTGTAGCTCACTGTCCCAGCATCATTTATTGACTAGTCCATCCTGTTCCTACTGACTTGGGGTGCCACCTTGGGACTGTACCAAGTTCTTCGTTGTATGTGGGTCTGTCTCTAGGCTTTCTTACTTTTAGTTTGTCTTTATCTGCACTGATTTAAATGTAGTTTTATAATAATCTTTCTTGTAGGGATGAGTCTACCCTTATTATCTAAAAGTTTCTTGGCTATTCTTTTTTCCTTACTCTTCTGCCTGAATTTCAAGATCACCTTGTCAAGTTATGTGAAGTGTTCTTTTAGGATTTTGGTTAGAAGTATGTAGAATTTATAGAATGATTTGAGGAGAATCACCATCCTGATGCGTTGAGTCTTCTTTCTCATGAGCCCAGTATATGTTATATAGCTTTTCATTACCTCCTTTGTTAAAGTTTTATAACTCTCCCTTGTACATCTTTGGTTAGATTTATTCCTAAACATCCCAAATTCTTTGTTGCTATTGTAATATATCATTAAAACATGTACTTTGTATGATTACTGGTCATGTATAGGAATGATATTTGTGTATGTGCCTGTATGTTTAAACTATTAATTAAAATTATGTAACTGTTCTAGGTCTGTTCATGTCTTTCCTTCTTTTATGGTCCATTTTACGTCACTTTTTCAAGGAAATTATCCATTTTATCTAATTTTTCAATGTTATTGGTATAAAATTCTTATTTTCAAATCTCTGTATATAGAGGACATCCTCTATAAAAGGACATCCTTTTAAATTTGTCTACTTTACTAGCCTTTGAATTATAAAACTTGTGATTTCTTTGATTGTTTTTGTTGTTTCTTTGTTTTCTATCTCATTAATTTGTGCTCTTATTTTTTAGTATTTTTTTCTACTCTCTCTGAGTTGAGGATTTTTTGTTTTTGTTTTTTTTTCATTTGTTTTTTTCCTTCTAACTTCTTGATTGGTTTCTTAGCTCACTAAATCTTAATCTTTCTTTTTTTTCTAATATATTCATTTAATAGTACATATTGCTCTCTAAATCCTGCTTTAGCATATCCCGTACATTTTCACAAATTGGCTTTCAGTTCTAGTTTCTAATTTCCATGATGATACCATCTTTATCCCATGAATTATTTTGAAACTTTAAAAATTTCTAAATATTTGGAGGATTACTTTTGGTTATTCATTTTTAACTCTATTACATTATAATCAGAATATATGGTCAGTAGGGTAGAGATTCTTAGGTATATGTTGAGACTTGCTTTGTGGCTTAGTATGTGACAATTTAAAAAAATGATATGTGTTTACTTACAAAACAATGAGTGGTATTTAAATCTATATCTTTACTTCTTTTAAAGTGGTTTGATTTATTGAAAAATGCTAAGATCTCTCATTATAATTGTGGATTTGTTAATTTCTTCTTATAATTTGGCCAAATTGTGTGTTATACATAAGGGAGGTTATATTATTCCATAATAGTTATGTATTTATTTTTATATTTACTTTCTACTTATGACAAATGACATTTTAAAATTTGTAGTAATAATATAAAGTTTCCTTATAAAATAAATTGTATTAAGCAAAATAGGAGATGATAATTTGAAGACAAGTGTTGGTTATATAATGGAATAAGTAGCAAGTGACATGAAAGAAAATCATACAGGTGACAGAGGAATGGCTCAGGAGCTCAGTGCTGTCTCTGCCTCCCCTGGCCACCCTTCTGCACAATGGTTCTAGAATCACTATTTTCAGCCCAGAGCTCTCAGGCATCAGCTCCACACGTCCAGGTCCTCCCTCGTCACTTCCATCTGGATGACTCACCAGCCCCTCACACTCAAAAACACAGAAGTTTCTTTTATCTCTTCCTTCCCTCCTGCCCCGACAACACTGCCTGTTCCTCCTGTGAAAGATACCACTCCTCCAAGCTAGAAACCTCAGACCTCCCCCTGCATGCGTATTACAACAGAGAATGGGTTCTACCTACTTTGCCTCCTTGGTATTTCTCTGTCTCCCTGCCTCGCCATTCCTGCCCTGGTTTCCCCTGCCCTCCCTACCTCTCTCTACGTGGTACCTTCACATCTATCCTCTGCATTAACTGTTCTGCATGCAAAACATACTTGTCTTTCCCTGCTGCACACCCTTGAATGACCCCCTATTGTTTCTAGGATAAAATTGAGTCCCTACCTGGTGGGGCCCCACCTGCTGCTCTCACCAACTCTGCCCTGCTCTATGCCTCAGCCACAGGAACAACTTGCCTTTCCCAAATAGTACCAGACTGCCACGTTCCTGTGAGATTTCTTGGGCTGCACCCCTTCTTGTGATGATGCATTTGTCTTACTTTGTCTACCCAACAAGTACTGTAAGATTCAGCCCAGGTACCACCTCCTCCCAGAAGCCCTCTTGGTAACCTTCCCTCAGTAACACGGACTGTTCTCCTTTTATATACCTTTCCACACCTAGTTGGTCTTCTTTGGCTGGACTCTAAGTTCTGTGAGAGCAAGAACTGTTTCCCAGTCATCTCTCTATTCTTCTGTGTTGAATGAATGAACACATGGCCACTAACTGTGAAGAAAAATCTGGATGTTGGAAGCCTGAAGAACTATCTTACCTTTTATCAAAGCAAGCTAAGCTGCCTCTGGAATTTCTGAAGAGGTGTGGGATGAGAAGAACTGAGTGTTAGCTCTTCCGAGGCCGCAAGACTGTGTGTGTGCAACGTGTAAATGCTGGAAGAAAAAGCACATGAAAGGAAAGCTTAATTAAATTATGTCTTATAAAAACTTGGAGAACATCCCGGGTTTTTTTAAGAAGAATATCCATCAACTGTTCCAAATCCACTTAGTAGTCTTTAAAATCATTTTATGATCATTTTCACTAATAAGCTTAGCCCTAAGAGGGGAAAAAGACTCATAAATACTTCCTTGAGTAAAAAGTATTACTAGCTCAGTAATGCTACTAGCCTAGCGCTCCACGTCAAGTTTAACATCAAAGGAGCTTTGTTTAAGCATTTTCTCATATTTACTTCCTCCCTCTCCCCCACATCCCTCCCTCTCTCCATAGATCGTTGCAGTAGCAGGAAGAAAAGAGCAGCACTTGGAAGAAGCCCCCTCCACCCGGAGGCATGGTCAGGACGAGAATCAACCATCTCAGAAATAAAGCAAAGAAGGGCAAACAGATAAATCTCAAATACTTACCCCCTTTTTTCCTCCTTTATTAGTTTTACTGTGGGTGTAGATTGGAGCACAAGGTATGTATTAAGGAAGACCAGGCCAGCCTTTTCTAAACCACATTTTGCTGACTACTACTTTTAAAGCTGTTAAAAATGTGTTTTTTAAGTGAAAAAAGGGTTGAAAGGGGCTTCCCTTCAAAGTATATGTTAGTACATTAAAAGCTCTGAGAAGTCCTGCAGTAAAAACTTGTTTAATTGCATTTAACCCAGCATTTCCCAACATTTATTTGATTATAAAATCCTTTTGTATGGAGCACCTATTAACATGTTACAGAAACACATCATTTGGATAAAAATAGGATTAAAAATAGTCTAATTTGAGGGCACAAATTGCACGTAGGAAAGAGGATTCTGAAGTAGTAGAGAGTTAATGAGCATTTTAAACAATCTGAAAAGCAGTGTCAGAAAATTTTAAAAATGCTGTCAAGAACTCATAAAATATACATTATATTGTGTAGCAATATTATATAATACTGTATGATACATTAAAATCATCAGATTTTATCCCATTACCCTACAATCTTCTAATCACATATTTATACCTTTTACATTATATCTGCAAAATGACTCCTATTATAAATATTATGCTTGAATTATAGAAGTATGCTATAATCCTAATTATAAAGGATTCAGTGAAATAAGAAAGTTGCAGCTTTGGATAGTGAGATTACTGGAGTGAAAGAATGATTAAAAATTATAGCATCATAGAACTTTGGAGTGAAAAGGAATTTTAGGAATAATTTTAACCCAGTACTCTCATTTTAGAGAAAAGGAAATTGACAATTATTTATGAAGTCCTCAAGGAGAAGGATAGGAAACAAAAGTGTAGAAAAGATGGGAAAATTTGGCATAGTATTTTCCCTTATGCAACAGTTAGCAAGAAATAGTCAAGTGCTCTGAGAAGACCAGGAGACTAGAATTTTCTAAGAAGGAAGTTTGAATACCTGATGGTTGGCATACTTATCTGGTTAAAGCAGGTGTGAGAAATTATGCAAACAAGCAATGTGATCAGCATGAGACAATCCTAAGCAGAAAAGTGGGTTGGGAGAAGGGAAGGGTCCTGAGCCAAGATGAGTCAAGACAGTGACTAGTGGTGAACCAATTGCTCCTAATAATCGCCTCAAGTAAGTGGACACCCATCTTCTCTGAGAACAGCATTGCTCATCCTAGGAGTCCCTCCAGCATCTAAGTCAGCCGTATGGATGGTTGACAGAGTGTGTGTGTCCACCAGGGCCATAGGTGACTGATACAGAAGTGGACAGCTGCCCAAATCCAACCTCCTCTCCTCTTTGGGACGTAGTTAGACTTCTGATGTGTCTAGAATAGCTACATCCTGCCAGCTGCCTTGGTCCTCCTCCACTCAGAGGAAGCTGCATTTTGCCAGGTAAGTGGAGAATATATTCTCGAGGGAAATGCTTTGCTGTCAGCCCATGAGGTCAGGCTTCTGACAGATTGGGTGGCTGACTTGTCATTCACTGCAAGTCTCTTAAAAGTCTCCATTAGAGAGCAAGCTTTGCACATATGTTGAATCCAGTGGTTGCTTTATATTAAAAGCACATTGTTAGTGCCCTGAAGCTATCAAGTCAGGATGATGTTGCCACATCCTCCAAAGCAGTTCTTTCTGGGTGATTTCAAAATGGAAGAATGTTGGTGTTCTGAAATGAGAAGGGATCCTAGAAGAGCTAATAAAAATACCCAAAGAATAAAACTGCCCCCATACATTAGCTGAGTGCTCAGTGTGCCCAGAGTTATGGCATCATAATAAATGTCTACATGCACTCATTATGCACACGTCCAATTCCCTTTAAAATGTTTAGTTTTAAACAGTAATGAAAAGTAAATTGCTGCAAAAAGTGACATTTTTGTGATGAGATTTCTTAAGCATATTTGTAAATGAGTTTATGTGCCTTGAAGGAATAAATACTTAAAATATAAACAGTAAAGCCTGCACAGATACTCACAACTGAGGGGTCTCCAAGGGTAACAGTGTCAAGGAAAGAGAAGTCTGGAGGACAGTGTGATGCACCTCCCTACCTCCCAGATTCCCTTCCAGTGAGGGACTTGTTGCCCTGGCTGCTGGGAGTGCTGTGGCAGATGGCCTTAGCTGTCAGCCCCTTAGGAGATGCCTCAGTTGTAGAGAGCTGTCTTAGCCAATCAGGGCTGCTGTAACAAAAATACCATAGACTGGGTGGCTTAAACAGCATTAATTTCTCATGGTTCTGGAGGCTGGGAAGTCCAAGATCAAGGCACTGGAAGGTTTGGTGTCCGGTGAAGGTTCAACATGACCCCCAGAATATATTGTTTTTTGTTTATTATCTTTACTGCAGTAGGGTGGGGAGAGAGAAGGTAGTTCCAAAAACTTCCACCTGGTCTTGCCTACCACATTAGCTCTCACCCTACAAGCCTAAGACCCAATGTGAGTGTTGTGCAATCTACCAAATATGTTTATTTCAATTATATGAGGTACAACAATAATGCTTGAAATGTTTGTATATTTCCCTTTCCCCTGTGCACAGCTATCCAAGTAAATAGCTCTGGTAGGCAAGACCAAGTGAAGTTTTCTCTCCCCCTACTCCACTGCATTTAAGGTAATAAATAAAAAACAACATATTCTGGGTGGCATGTTGAAAATTAGTGCTACCCTTAAAGATCAAAAGAATACAGATGTGGTGGTCCCTGTCATGTATTTAATTTACCAATCTAGCCTCTATAAAATCAGATGAATCCTGAAGAATGATAGTAACTCAGCCAAGAAGTATCCCTAGTTGAAGCCACTATGTCAAATGTGAATTTTTTCCTAGAGCAGAAGAATATGACCTCAGGTAGATGGTATGTGGCTACTGACTTAGCAGATGCATTTTTTTCAATCCCTATCAAAAGGATTATCAGAAATAGTTTGTGTTCACATGGAACAGACAACAGTATACATTTACAACTTTGCCCTAGGACTATGTTCACTGTCTCCATCCTCTATCATTAATATAGTTTCAAGAGATGTGGGCAATCTGGACATCTCACAGAACATCACTGTATTGATCCACTCTATCAATCACATCATGTAAATTTTACTCAATAAGCAATAACTGGCTAGCACATTGGAGGCCTTGAAATATATAAGCACTCCAGAAGGTGGAAAATAAACCTTTTGTTGATTTAGGTTTCTGCCATGTAAGTAAAATTTTTAGGAGTCCAGTGACCAGGGCATGCCAAGATATCCCATCCAAAATAAAGAAAAAATTATTGCATCTTGCACCACGAAGAAGGAAGTAAACACCTAGTAGATCTCTTCAGGTCCTAGAAGGAGCATATCCCATCCATGACCTACATATACCAGGTGACACAAAATGTTGCCACCTTTGAGAGGGTCTCGGAGCAAGAAAGGGCTTTGTTGTTGGTCCAGCCTGATGTGCAATGTGCTTGAGCCACAGAATCCAGTAGTCCCTGTGGTTTTAGCTGTGTTGATGTTGAGAGAGGATACTGTGTGGGGTATCTGGCAAGCCCCAGTGAAAGAACTGCCATGCTAACCTCTAGAATCGTAGCTCCATCAGAGAACTGTAAGCCTTTTGGAGAAACAGCTCTGGATGCTGCTGGGCCCTGATAGAGACGTGGTGTCTGAACATGAACACCAGTGGTCATGCGGCCATCATGAACTATTGGACAATAACCATCCTTTATAAAATGGAAGTAGAACATTTGGGATCAAACATGAGCAGGGTCAGAGGACATAAGTAAGGTGAGTGAACAGGTAGCCCAGAGCCTCATGTCAATACCACTGTTGTACCAGTGACTCCCCCTCAGCTCACACCTATGGCTAGATGGCTCCTTTAAATCAGTTGCTTGAGGAGGATAAGTCCTCAGTTTGATTCACAGATGGGTTGCCTCTGTATATGGGCACAAGCCAAAAATGGAAGGCAATTGCTCTACAACCCTGGTCAAGGGTGGCTGTGGAAGACATTGATGAGGCAAAACCCTCTCAGTGGACAGAGATTTGGGAGATTCCCCTGGTATCTGCTGTTAAGAAAGAGAAGTGGCTCAAGGATGGAATATATGGATTTGTGGGCAGTGGCAAATGGCTTGCCTAGCTGGTCTGGGGTCCGAAGGAGAAAGATTAGAAGATCAGGGACAAAGAGGACTGGTGTAGAGGATGTCAGTGAACATATAAGAATAGTCAAAATGGGAAAATTATTTTTAGTCTAGTCCACCAGAAAGCATCTGTCACAGAAGTGGCACTGATCAACCAAGCGGACAAAATTACTCAGCCCATTGATGTCACCCAGCAGCTGTCAACAGCCACACCCATGCCTGGCATGATGGGCACATGAGTGCAGTGACTATGGTGGCAGAAAAGGAGGCTATGCATAGGCCTAACAAGATAGATTCCTGCTTACCAAGGCTGGTCTAGCCACTGCCACCTTGGATGTCAACCTGCCAGCAAGTGGGAACAATGCTGAATCCCTGCTGTGGCATTCATCAAGGACTGTGTGATGTGAAGAGTCCAACCAGACGCTTGGTAGCAACTTGATTACATTAGATCCCTCGTACCCTAGATGAGATAGCAATTCATAATCTAGCATGAGTTTGTCTTTCTTGCCTGTAGGGTCTCATTCAGCAGTACCATCGGAGGGCCTGCAGCACTGGGCCTGGGGATCCACTCTATAGAGAAGGAAGTGTGGGATTGGGCCCACGACCATGCTGTCCACTGGTTATATCTTGCACTGCATCCCTAGCAGAGCTTCAGAATGGCCTTTAAAAGGCACAGCTGAAGTGCCAGCTCTGAGGTGATACTTTGTGAGAACAGGGCATCACCCTTGAGGCCGCAGTACATTTGATACGGTGCCTTGTTCCAATAGCAGGAATACGTGGATTTGGAAACCAAGGGGAGGAAACAGGAGTGGTCTTACTTCCAGTTACCCACCTGGGGAATTTGTGCGTCTTGTACTAGCAACTCTGGGCTCTGTAAGTTTGGAATTTCAGGTACCCAAATGGGGAACACCTCCTCTTGGGGCACTGACAGAGTCCCATTGAATTACAAGGTGTAGCTGCTGTCTGAATGGTTGTAGCTCCCTGTGGCAAGGGGCCAGCAGGCCAGGGGTGGAGTCATTATCCTGGCAGGGATAATTGGCCCTGATCTTCTGGAGACGTTTACCCAGATGCTGTGACACATGGAGGTGGAGGTGGGTGTGTCTGACACCCGGGTGGTCCCCTGGGGTGGCTCTTAGTACTTCTCTTCCAATCTGATGGTTAATGAAGTGCAAGTTTGATCTGTAAATCCTCCTCCATTCCTTTTTTCCTGCAAAATTTGTTGTTATTATTGAAGAAATGCAGTTGCTCATCCTGTAGTGTCTCCCAAAGTCTGAGTTTTACTGATTGCATCTTTAAGGTGTCATTTAATGTGTTCCTCTGATCTGTTTATTTCCTATAAGTTGGTAATTGAAGCAAACATGATGAAATTCGTGTTAATTTTTTTGAGGGAGCAAGACTATTTTTTGGATAGTGGTGGCTTTGCCGTCAGGGGGCACACGGTGTGTGACTGTTTTTCTGTGATCTGAGTAGCCACCAGTGATCACTGTCTGGATTCATTTCTCTACCAGAAGTTGCCAAGGGATAATTTTATTATTCTTTTACATAGCCATTATTTTTAAAGCTAGAATACTTCTATAAAGAGAAATTTTCCTTTTCGACTATTTGATTATCCAGTAGTGTAGTTTATATGGGAAAAGAGGCATAAATGCGCAGTTCTTTCCTTTTGTTTATCAGTTTTTAAAATAGTGAGTTGGTTCCCCAGCATCCTCCACATGTGATCAATAAGCTATTGTGATTATTTTTTTACTGTCGTTACAACTCATAGATTTAAATAATTTCAATCTCTTGCTATTATCTTTTCTAATATTCAAATTGTGTCAACTGTGATCAGTGGGAGCCTATTCAAGTTACCTCCTGAGTCCTTTTGACATGACCCTAGCAGTGCTTGATAACTTCCTGGTGTTCAGGAATGATCAGATATTTTGTGTCACATTGGCACAGGCCTGGGTCCATTTGGATATTGTTTTACATTGTTAGGTACCTGACTTATCCTTGGAAAGCATAGGTTGTAAAAGTAAATGGCTATAACTTCCAGCTCAGGCTTTAGGAGGAACTGTGGATTCAGCAGGATTTCCAACTGCTCTCCTCATTGGCAAAGGGGAAAACAGGAGCCCTCAATCGTGGGAAGTGAGATGACCCCATCACAGCCTTGAGCTGCACTACGGCAAAATAGTACATGGCAAATTACACATGTCAGGCAAGGAGTCAGGCAGAGTTATAAATGCAGAGACACAGAAGGCATTGATCATTAATATGAGTGAAGAAGGTATCTGGAAGCAGGGAGTTCAGGTTTGCTTCAATATTCCAAATCTGGAGATTTAATTCTGAAATAGTCTAAGACACTAGTCATGGCTTATTCCATCTGTGAATTGTACCATATTACAAATGAAGACTTCAGACTTGGTTTAACTCTTGATAACCTTGCAAAAATAAGCAGGGCTCATTACAATAACAGTGTTCGGGCTGTGTGGTGTCCACAGGAACAGCAGCAAGGATGAGCAAGGAGAATACAAATGTGTGTGGCCTCGAGCCTGGGGTGCCACTGTGCTCTCTGACCATGCTGGAGAGTGGCAGGGATGTTTTTTCCAAATCAGGAAAGGAAGATGCTAGTGGACCTCGGATCTTGGGCTGTTTTTCAGGGTCAACAAATATCTTTTATTCCTTTAGTTTGGAAGAGGGCTGCAAAGGGCAGGTTACCATCATGGCCCCTTTGCTCTCCTCATTCACCATTTTCTTATCAATGAGTTTTTTTTTATAATTAAAAATGGGTGTGTGGTAAACACTGAGTATGAATGTTAGGAGTGAGGTGAAGCGGAAACGAGTCATAGCTATAGACAGGCAGCCCCTCTGAGTGTCTGAAGCACAACACTTGAGCAGCCTTCTTGTTCTCTCTCCCTAGTTCCTCCCTAAAAAGGAGGCTTCATCTCCATGCAGCAGCTGTTCTCAGACAGAGGCCCCAGGGTGACGTCTTCTGCATTAGTATGGGAGTTCCGCTGCTCAGAGTCATAGGGGAACATGTGAAACAGGTGCTTCACTGGGAGATCCCCCTGTAGGTGCCAGCATGGAGGTAGACATGGCCTGATACTCCTTTCCCCATCCTACTCTGAAGGCAGGGCAGGGCACATCCTCAGCTCAGCCTACCAGATCTGAGTTGGACTTGAGTCAGGAGCACGTGATGTGAAGAAGCAGGGACCATGACAATGTCTAGGACCAGCGTCTGCAGCAGTGGTGGAGGTTTTGGTGTTTAGGAGCAGGGCAGAGGATTTTAACCGTGTTTCTGGAAACTTTGCTTCTCTGTTTCTGCCTGTTTTGTGAGTTTGGTTCTCCAACTTTCCTGGAGAATCTGTGAGCTACCAGGACATCCTCCCAGTAGATTCTTACCTTGCTTAAATCAGCCAGAATTGGTGCCCGCGGTTTGAAATCAAGAACCCGGACTTACACAGGAAGTAATCGCTTTCCATTAAACGTTAACACGTCTCCCAAACACCTACCTTACAAACAGAGAATGAATTAGACTTACTCATGACCCAGAATTACATTTAAGACTTGTGTTTTGGTAGAGCACTCGATGTTGGACCTCAGTGCTCGCGGGCTTCTGCTGCTGTGGGATGTTTAAAACCGTCCCATATGAACTGTCGCTGTGCCTTTGATGTCTGAGGGATGGCACTGCTTCGAGTTTGTGCTCTTCTCAGAAAGGCACTCATCTTACCAAAAGGTTTGAAGAGCCCCTTTAGTCACCCCAGCATGAGAGAATTGCGATTGCAGCTGAGAGAGCAGCAACCTAGAGAGCTCATGTGAGAGTGACAGAAAGCTCAGCCGCAGAGCGACAACCAGCATTTGCCACATCCAGCGGAGGGGAACAAAGGTTTCCTCAATCAGTGATGGAGAAGGACTCAGTACTGGATGTCTATTCCTTGAGTGGCTGCACAGGCAAAACCCAGGACCTGGTGCACACTCCCTAATGCAGGGGACGAACATTTATGTCCAGCTAGTATGGGGTCTGAGCAAAGGGGCTCTCACCAGAGCAGAAATGCCTAACTGAGCTCACTGCAGGGTACTGCTTGGAACAGTGGGGAATGAGATAACCTCTCAAGCTTGCTTTAGGCTTCATTGCTCAAATTTCATTCTAGGACCATGGCGGAGCTGTTGTCCCATAACCACCATCCTGTGCCCCAAGTTCTGATCAATTAGCCCCATTCATTAATTTACTGTAAACATTTTGTCATGGAGCTGTGATACTGTGATACAATATAAAACATACGTTTGGTCTCTGCCCTATAGTTCCTGGCACAGAGCTCCTCGTAGACAGAGGCATTAGGAGAATCTTTTGTTCTGACATTTAATTTTTTATCCCCTAAACCAAAGTTCTCCTAAGACCTTTCCTTTGTCATTTTCTGAGTGATAAGAGTGTCTAACGCAGAGCTCCTAAATTCCTTGGCATTTCCTGGGTGATAGGAGCATCTTTTGTTCCAACGAGGCAACTCTTGGTGGGCTCCTGCATAGGCTTGGGATGGAGCTGCTGCTGGGGAACCAACCACGTGATTAGAGGGCTGGAACTTTCAACCCCTCCCTTCAGGAATTTGAGAGGAGCTGAAGGTTGAATCAATTATGCCTGTGTTAACAAAGCCTCCATAGAAATCCGAAAGGACAGGGTTAAGTGAACTTCTGGATTGCTGAACAGGTGGAGCTGCTGAGAGCAGGACATGCCAGGAGGGGACATGGAAGCTCGGTGCCCCTAGCCCCATCCCTTATCCTGTGCATCTCCTCATCTGGCTGTTCATCTGTATCCTTTGTAATACATGAGTAAATGGGAGCAAAGTGTTTCTCTGAGTTCTGTGAGCCACTCTAGCAAACTAATTGAACCCAAGGAGGGGATCGTGGGAAAGCCAAGCCCATTGGTCAGAAGCACAGGTCACAAACTACTACTTGTAATTGGCATCTGAAGTACATGGGAAGTTTTGTGGGACTGAGACCTTAACCTGTGGGATCTGACGCCATCTCCAGGTAGACAGCGTCAGAATTAAACTGGATTAGACGACACCCAGCCGGTGTCCGCTGCGGAATTGCTTCCTTGGTGTGTGGAGAACACTGCATCTGTTGTCAGAAATGTTAAGTGGTGCATAAGAGCAGAAAAAACGCTTTGGTATTTTTATGTATCGCAGAGAAGCATTTTGAAATGAAATATACACAAAAATAAACAGAAGAATATAATGAACAACACCCAAACAGCATGTACCCATCATCCAACTCGAACAGCCATTAACCCTCAGCCAATCCTACTCCGTCTGCACTCCCATAGATTCTCTTACCCTCCTGTATGATTTAGAAGCAAATTCTGGGCATCAGAACTTTTCATAGAAGTTAAGGGTTCCCCTCCACACACATGTTTCTCTTTTCTTTTCTTTCTTTCTCTACTCTTTTTATTTTTTAACATAACCACAAAACCATTAACAAACTGAAAAACATTAATAATAATTTTTAAAAAAATCATCAAATATGCAGTCACTATTCAAATTTTCAATTAACCACGTTTAAATCACTGATATCTAATCCTGGGGAATCTTACAACCTGGAGCAAATTTCAAGCTTTGATTTTTTTTCATGCTTGCCTCATGACGCATTTTGATAACTGGTAGGTACATCCAAATTCAAGAGGGTGCACGTGGAGAGTTGTTTCAAACTGGATTATACTTGGAATTTTATGTCTTTGGAGGCATTTTTAGAGCCCTCAGAAGGCACTGTTGAGGAAAAGGTAAGCTAGCAGAATAAAGGGACGGACGATAATTCTGAGTGAGAGTGTGCGGCGGGGGCAGCCAAGACCCCAAAGAAGAGACTAGGGAAGCACTTCAGGGTAAGGTCAGAGGTGCTGAAGAGACAGAGCAGTTTCAAGAAGGTGAGTTTTATGGTTGGGAGGCACTTAGCCTTCGGCTACTCATGCTGTTGGTACGATTCCTTGCCATTTCTTATAAGGCAGTGTCACTGGCCACAATCAAAACTTCCTTTCTGGATCAGAAGGTAATATGCAAGTAGAGTAGTGATTTTGGTAGGGGATGCAGGTTTCAGAAAGGTTCTAGAAGCCCTGTGAAAAGGGGGCTGAAAATGGCCTCAATAAAATAATAAAACAATTTCTGTACAACTTGGGGTTAAAGTTCATTGTATAATAATCTGTGTGCCAAGGGGAAATGACCAAGTCTGGGACTTGCAGATGCAGGCTGCAGGACTTGGGGTGTGTTTTGTCAGTAATGCGCATACTAAGAACTCCCTGAATGTGCATTTCCATTGGGCTACTGCTAAAATTGTTGGAAGCTGGTTGCTAAGCTGTCTCTCTCCATATATTTATATTTATTATTATTATTATTTGCCTTATATCAGCATTTTCCAGACTAGGTTCTGAGCAACACTAGGAATTTGGTGATCTTTCCATTGTCAGACAAGTCTGACATGGAGAGTCATTTCTGCTCTTGGAACATCACCATGCACATTGGTGTGTTACAAGTTCTGAGAAATCCTTTGTTGAATTTTGTGGCTGGCTCATAGCAGGCAATAATTCTAACATTCAATGAATGGATGGCTGTTACCCAGTATTTCCCAAACCTTTAAAAATTTTTTATTTTATTTTTTAGAGATGGGATCTCACTATATTGGCCAGATTGGAGTGCAGTGGCTATTCATGGGCATATCATAGTTCACTGCAACCTCAAACTCCTGGGCTCAAGAGATCCTCCCTTGTCAGCATCCCAAGTAGCTGGGATTACAGGCACATGCCACTGTACTCGGCTTAAAACCTTTTAAATCTATGGAATATTTATTAATATCTCAAGGTACCCTAGTGTTCTACATAGGACATACTAACATAAAAAATTATTTGTTGTTTGTGTGAAATTTGAATTTGACTGGACCTCCTGTATTTTTATCTGCTAAGTCTGCCCACCCTATCCCTCTTCATCTTCCTCCACCCCATTGTTTCAGTGTGGGCAGTGATGTCTGGACGAATACCCTTCCCTCTATTCACTGGGTGAGTGGCAGGCACCTTCTCCAAGCTGAGTCAGTCGTATTCCTTCTTCGGGGATGTGGACTTAGGGGCAAGCGCACGCAGGCCATTTGGGATGCTGTCTGGAGTGGAAAGCACACCGGTGAGGATGCGCTGGGGATGGTCACTGTCCACCTTGAGGGCTGGGAAACAGAGAAGCGTGAAGCCGGTGATGATCTGGAGAGAAGACCTACTTGCAGGGCTCCCAGCAATGTTCCAGCTCTTGCTTCTCACCCTTTCTGAAGCTTGGCTGTTTAACTGCTCTTGAATTCCTTACGATACTCCCAGAATTCTTATAATCCACATTTTCTTTCCTTAAGCTAGCTCAAATGGAGCTCTATTTTTTGTAACCAAAAAACATCCTAATAAAGTGTGTTTCTTCCCAGAGGGGAGTCGATTTGCTCTATCATTCATGATTTGCTGTAATAGGTCTGGCGAAGAGTGCTGACACGCATTCTGAGAATGAGGCAGCTTAGCTTTATGGAGAACACTTTGACATCCAGGGTGAGTCTGGGTAAATGATGACACTGACACAGGGGGCAGTGACTTTATCATTTCCCCAGTTAGCTCCACCTCTAGCCTGGAGGTCTCCAGCTTCCAGCAAAGGGGAACCTCAGGGAAATAAAAAAAAAACCACCGCACAGTCTCTTTCTCTGGGTAAATGGGCAAGTTCACTCTACATGCCAGATTGAGACACTGTACTTTAAAATCCTGAAGTTCCCAAGACTGGAATCCTGAGTGGAAAATTGGACCCCCCAAGGTCCATGGCTGTTGGCCTTGAGTTAAGTGTCACCCTTTGTTCTTACCATGGGAAGTTCAATTTAGAGCAATTTGGAATGATTCCCTCCAGTCTCAGGGCATCATTAGGTATTTCAAGGCTGGTGGTTAGCTTGGTAAAAACCACTTCCCCATATTAGAAGATCACAGGGACTATTGAAAAGACATCACAGAGTGTATGATTTTAAGCAAGTCATAGTTTTCAGATTACCAGTATTTTCAGACAGTTTAAAAAGTGCTCGTATCTTATATATAAACACAATCTATATAGTGAAGCTCACGTTGACCTTGGAAAAAGCCTCTTTAATGCAACACGAAAGTGTTATGGTCTCCGTGGGTATCGTGGGTTATTCAGGAACATCTTATTTTATTTTATTTTACTTTGCTTTATATTTGTTTACTTTCCTTAAAACCAGCGTGGAAAACAAATAACTGTGCACCTCGCGGAACAAATATGGACCTCAGATTAGGGACTGGTAGCTCCTTAATTAATTTTTTTTAAAACCCTGGGCATGAATTTTACTGCCAAGAGATTATTTTTTATGTGAGTTTATTGCTGGTTGGGTCTAGAGTGTGATTCTTATTTCAATCCTGTAAGACCACTGTTCTTTAGCCAGACAGCATTAGTGTATCTGGAGTTTTCAGGTGCTAACTCAATGTGATGAGTGTGATACAATATCGTGTCCAGAAGACACTAATGGATTCGTGCCACATTGTAGAGTCATCACCACAAACAGGCCACGTCAGCGTTGACGTGTCAACCTGCCTTGAAACTGCAAGTTGAGGCACACATTTATTTTTTACTGGCGATTCCTTCTTTTAAAACTAGATCCAGATGAGGTTTTCCTCCATTTTTCAAAGTGTACCTAAGAGCTAACTACTTTTGCAAAAGCTGTGCGTCGAAACCTGTGCTTGGATCTTGAGAAAGGTTTTCATTGAACTACTGTGGTCTGAATCCCAAGCACACTCCTCTGAAGCTGATGTGCAAGTTCACGTTTTCTAAGTAAAAGGCGATTTCTAGGAAAGAAGTCGATAATGACATGATTTTAGTTAAGGAGAAAAGCCTGATCTCTGAACAATATATATCTACCTATTCAACATTTAAGGATATGCTTTGGAGGAGTTTAACAGCATCTTGTTTTCTTCCTCTTATATTATTATCAGTTGTTTTGTCAATAAAGACGCAGCTTTATGGAATTTATTTGTATGTTACTATGATCTTAAGCAACCTAAGCTCTCTGAACTTCAGTTTCTTCATTTGCAAGAAGTAGATAATGCTTATTTCACAAGGTTGTTGTAGCTGCTACACAGGAAAATATATAGAAAATACTCCAAACACAGTGATCGGCATATAAATATGTGCATGATAAATGTTACTTATTTTCTTTCCTTCAGCTGGACCAACTGGAAGAGGGACTAAAAAAATATTGTGACTAAAAAATATGTATATATTGTGACTAACAAGACACAAGAAAAAGCATGGGGAACATTCTCGGTAGCAATGTAATCTACCTGAGCCATTTCATCGTTATGATTTTAGGCGGCAGATGGTTCCGACAACTCTCTTCTCTTCTTCCACAGGTTCTGATGAGAACCACCCAGGCTAGGAAGTTCCTGGGCTGCTAACATGGAGAGCGACTCCACATGGTTCTGAGAGACGCCATTGAAGTCTAAGGGTCCTTACAGATAAAGTTATATAAAGTCTGATTATCATGCAAAGTTTAGAATTCATTTTTTTCAGTAAGTTTTAAAAAACATTTAGTGATCAATGTAGTTTTTGTTGTTTTAATAGAGAAAATTCTCCCCTTAACCAGCATGGGTCCATTTTTTTATCTAAGCTCTTGTGATTTCAAGAGCCTGCCGTCACCTGACTGTGTGCACCTGCCTTGTCGTAGAAACAACGGGGATTCCCATCTCTCTTGCACCACGTCTCTCCCCTGCATCTGTAATAGCGAGCTTATCTGCTTTTGCAGACTATACCATGCTTTCTCACCGCTGTGCTTGTTCACACACCACCCCCTTGTCTCTGGAGCACAAAGGAGCACTCCTGAAAGCAGCTGTCTAAGGCAGTTGCATGGGGGAAAGGGAAGGCTTCCTGGAGGAGTGAGCCCTGCACTGGGGTCTTGAGAGGACTCTGGAATCAGTTCCAGAAATGAGAAGGCATGCACAAAGGCCCAGGGGCATGGAGTGGCTTGGGGCATATGGGAATGTGTTACTGGCTAAGTTGCTGGAGCCCAGGGGTAAGGAGAGCAGGAGGTGAAGGTGAAGGTGTTGGCATGGGATAAACCATGGAAGGCCTGGGTTGCCAGGTTAAGGGGCTTGGAGCTTATTAGGCAGGCCATGGTGAGCCTTTGATGGGTTTTAAGGGGGGGAGGGGCATGGTCTGATTTTTTTTTTTTTTGGTCCTGGGTTAGGGGTGCAGTGTAGGGAGGGGAGAAGATGGGGGGCATAGAGTATAAGCAGCCAAGGCAAGAAGCAGGAGATGAGTGAGCAGGCCACAGCCATAGTCTAATTAGAGATGATGAGAGTGAGTGTGGTGGGTGGGGAGAGGGTGCCACCATGTCAGTCTGCACAGCTACCCCTACCCTGCCCCCACCAAATCTAATTGGGGGCATACATTATGAATATTAGCTATTTCTTTTGATAAATATACCCTATGATTGTTGAATAGCTCCTTCGTTTTGACTTGTACAGGTAGGCTGCACACTGTAATCACGTGGAGACTTTTGGAAACTACTGGTGGCTGAGTTCCGACCCCGGAGACTCTGACTTATTCGGTATAGGCAACAGCTTGAGCACGGGATGTTTGAGAAGTTCACCAGCTGACTCTAAAATGTGTAGCAAAGATGAAGAATTACTTCTGAAGGTTACCTCCGAAATAGCATAAACAAGAAAAATATTCATTGGGACAATATATTCCTATATTTCTGACCTTGTTCTTGGGTTTAGGAGTTCATTAAAAAAAAAAAAAAGACAAAAAGTGTTCACAATCATCAGTCAGTTGGGTTTATCAGGAGAACAGTGAGTCCTACACAACAGCTGGCCAGCACAATCTTGAGAGTTACGGACTGAGTCCTAGCTGTATTTCTGCAGCATAAATTGCTCATGGGTACAGATGGCACATCGTGAAAATCTTTGGCACTCTCTTTGGATTGAAAGTGATTTTCATTGCCAAGGAAATGAAAAGAATGTTTCTACCATGGATTTATTTATTCATTTATTGACTCTAAATAAATTCATCCTAACTGGATTCTTTCCATTTAATTGTCTTGGGTTAAATTATCTAACATCCTCGCAGACCATCTCAAGCATGGCCTACATCACCACTTCTCAAATTTGACTGCTCTTTGAGAATCACCCAGGAATCTTGTTAAAATGCAGGTTGGAATTGAGTAGGTCTGGGATGGAGCCTGCGACTCTGCATTTCTAATGAGCTCTCAGGTCTGGCTGAAGCGGCTGGTTCATGGATCACACTTTTGGTAGGGGAACTCGGAGCCTCAGGAAATATTCTAAAGTCACTTATTGTTCTCCTTCTCTTCTATTGTAATATGATGTGAAGTATAAAAAAGTATTACAAAAAGAAATAATAACGTTTACTTTAAAAAAATATCTACATGAAGACTTATGTGTGATTGCCAATGAAATAAAAACAAAATCATTTTTCCATCTGTGCATGACATGTCTACTAATTTCAAACCTCTCTATTGTGCCTTTGGGGACACCCCAGGGAAATTAGTTCAGGCCCATGTAAATATAAGATGACATTCTGGGTTCCATTGTTTTTAAGGGTATCAGGATCCTATACAAAATAGTTAGAATATATGATGTATATCAGTAGCTGAAAAGACATCCTCTCAAAATACATGACAATATTATTAACTTCAAATTTTGACAACTTGAGATCATCAAAGTTGGGCCTGTAAATGTGGGTAGTACTCCCAGCTGAGTTAATAATTTTGGAGAGCTTCGAGTCTAATGACAGAAAGCTGAGATATTTTTCCCCTTCAGAGTACAAAGTTCAATGAAATTGATAAAAAATTCTTAGGAACAAAAAATCATTTAATATATTTTATGAACTCTAAAAGTTTTACTTTATTATTTTTTTTAGTATCTCATTTAAATAGGGAATATCTAGCAAGGTTTTTTTTTACTTTAGGCAAAAAGCTCATATGAAACCTTGACTACGTTTCTAGAAGAACGAAGATGTTTGTATGTATAACTGGTATGTTGAACAAGTGTGACGGGTAAGATGTAATTGGAATGAAACTTATTTTTGATTTCCACTGCTCTTTAGAGTTTACTCAGTGGGGAGATTTTAGTTGGATGAAAACTCTGACAGATTTCAGGAATGTTCTAGTCACTTAAGGAGTAGAAAAATCCTTCTATCAACTTAAGCCAAAACACACGGTCTTGGTTTGGAACTAGAATTTCAGTCTAATATGTAATCAATGTTCCAATATACATTTAAAAGTAAGACCTCCTCTGCCTTTGCCAGCCATAGCCTGTTCTTCACAGGCTACCTGCCTTCGATGAAGGAAAGATGGTGGCTTTGTCCTTCTTGTTTTCCACTTCCTAACTTCCAGGCTCCTCTGGGATCAGAGCCCTGGGAGGTGAGAAGGAAAAAGGTAAAGCACAGCCCTTGCTTGAATGGTGTGGTTGAGAGATAGCTTTGGCCAGTCTGGGTCTGGTAGATGCTTGAAGGTGAGTCTTGCTCTCATGGAGCTGTTGGTGGGCTCTTCAGAGCTTCCTCCAACTTCAGGCCTGGGAGGTGAACTGAGTAGACTATTCCTCTAGCTGCTGCGCTGTTTTAGCCTTTGTTTTCTGGAGTTGCCACTCCACAGAGACTTTGGAGTCCCGTCACTCCCAGGAGATCCTGTAGAAGCAGAATTCAGAATGGCTCCAGCCAACTTTTCTCACTGTGGGGTGGGATTAGGAGTCACACGGGCAGCAGCTCTCTGCCGGAGAATCCCTTTCATATTTCCTTTCCCGATATCCATGCTTTTGACACTTTTATATCCCTTTTGCAGGTTTTAGGGCTGCCCCATTTTTATAACTCTCTTTGAAATTTCCACATAGTGGTCTGGTACCTCACTTTGGAAATTTCGCATTTCTAGAATTTTTGGTGCTTCAGTTGTAAGTTCAAATTGAGTATTCGATTACCCTGTAATTTAAATTTCTATTTCTCTTCTAAAATAGAGCAATTCTGAGACTACTGACCTATGTCACAATATCTTCTTATGTATTAGGGTTTCTCAATGTCAGCACTATTAACATTTTGGGCACTATAATTCTCTGTTGTGGAGGACTGTCCCGGGCAGTGTAGGATGTTTAGCAGCATCCCTGGCCTCTGCCCACTAGATGCCAGTATCAAACACCACTCCTACCTGTCCCCCCTGTCATGACAATAAACATATCTCCAGACGTTGCCAAATTTGCCCTCGGGAGCAAAATTACTTCTGGCTGAGACCCACTGCCATACGTTCACGAGTGCAGGTCTCAGGGAAAACGTGTTTGACATGCATCACAGCTGTGGCCTAGCCTGGAATGGTAGCGACCTCAGCCCTCTGCCTTACCCTACCTCCGCTGTATAGACACGGAAACAGCTCAGAGAGGTCAAATCAATTACCTGCCACAACGTCCCTGCCATAGGTAGGACTGGGACGAACCTAGGTCTCCTGACCCTCACACAGCACTCATGGTGAGGTTGGGGATAAATAATTAGTAAATTTCGACAGCACTGCTAATTTTAAAGTACCTATGCTTAGAATTTTCTGTGCCAAAAATAGAACATAGAAAAACCTTATCTAATTAGTTGGTGAATAGCACTGAATTAAAATTGGACACCACAATTAATCAATGCTAAATTGTAGTCAAATCCATTACCCTTGAGTAGATTATCTGTGTGACCCACAGTCTCCTTCTGACACCGCACGTTGGGGGTCTGCAGGTGCTGTTGGGAGGGGGTCGCGAAGGGGAGAGGCTGGGGGTGGGGGGGAACCTGCGAGTGGCAGTAAATCCTTTTTGGATCGTCTGTGTTTTGTTTTATCTGTGTCACTGTTCCCTTCCGTTAACAAAGCTAATTGAGAACTGACTATTGCAAGCTTTTATTAGAGAAGGCCAGAGATGGAAATACGCCTCCAGAAAAGATAGAAATTATTCAATTGTCTTTTCTAACTATGGTCATTTTCAGGACCCAATGATCAAATTCCAGAAACATTTCTTTCTCTGTTTTTTCTTTAAAAGATCACTGAACAAAATATACGCTTTCCACAGAATTCTTTTTAGCAGTGTCTTGCAAGAAACAGGTTAGAAGTAAAATTTAACAATTTCCCTAGTGTTTTATTTCTGGAAGAATAAATTTCATGTCTGAGCTCGGTGTATCTAGATCTAACCTGTGGTGTTTTAATTGCCTGGGAATCGCCTCCTGAGTGGCTCGAGCCAGCCTGAACCCAGCTTGCTGGGACTCACTGCCCACTTCGCCAAGGAGTCTTTCTCTCCCAGCTCTGACTGTTGTGCCCCAGTCTCTCTGGCTAGAAATGTGGACATTATCAGTGAGTCTTCTCTCTTAATAATAATTTTAAAAATTTAAATAACAAAAATATGGTTATCCATTTATTGAACCCTTACTGTGCACCAGAACCAGTGCTAACACGTGTCCCTGCTTTAGACCTGCACAATCCACCCGTGGGGCATGTGCCATCTTTCCATTTCTCAGGGGAAAGAACTAATTGACATGTCCAAGGTCATTCCATTGTAAGTGGTGGGGCAGAGAGTCCCAGGTCTCCTGAAACCCATAGCCCATGCCCTTAACCACCACCTGGTACTTGGTCCTCTCACTGAGAATATTGGACTATTTCTTTCTTTAAAATATGTTCACGGTTGTCCTTTTTCCTGGGGCCCATTGCCTTATGCCTGGATTCTTCTAAGAGCCTTCTCTGCAAATGGCACATACCTTGTACCAATCTACCCCACGTGATGCTTTTTACAGGCCACTCTTCCCACCTAGATCCCTCTATAGCTCCCTATTACTTATCTTAGCAAGCTCAAAGGCTTCATCTGACTCAGTGCTCCCTCATCCAGCTGGTCAGCTCAGGCCTGTCCTTCTCCCTTTGGGCATCCTTTTTCCCACCTTGGAAAATGACTCGGTCCTCCATTCCCTAAGACCTATCAAGTCACGGGGCCCCAGCCTGAGACTCATTTCTCTGTGAAACTCTGTCCTAGTATTGTAGCCCCCCTCTTTCCTAATTTAGTTGGTTCAGCTGGGTTAAATTCTTGATTTTTTTCTCATCATTTCATACATATTTTTGGTCTAAATCTTATGATCTTATGGTTCCATTGTGTTTCCTAAAGTCCAAGGGACCAGAAGATAAATAACCTTTGAGACAATCACTGTACACCCAATAAATGCTTGTTGGTTTATTTGGGACCACTTTTCAGAAATGGGAAGTAACATTGGGGTAGAAATAAGACTCAGTGGAAGTCTCTGAGCCTTGCCAAGACCACCAACAACAGAGATACTGGATCTTGATGGTATTATGCTATCCTAAAAATATTTAACATTACCGGGAAGTGGGAGAGTCACACTCATTTTTAAACCAAAACATTCACAGTCCATCTTGATATGACTTGTGAATTAGAGCAGGGTCTAATTGCCTATTTGTGATCATTAATGATTATTAATTTGAGAAAATTATTTGCTCTGATTCTAAAATATAGGTGTTTCTAATGCTCTTGGTGAAATAAAATTCCACTCATTTCTAAAAAGCATCTTAATTTGGAATTTTTACATTTCCTTGCAGTGTACAGTACAGTTTCTGAATCTTGTGAGTTATAGTAGTACATCTGCTTTTCTAAAGGAATTTTAAAAGTATGAATTATAACAGATTTTTATTTGTTAATGACACCAAACATTTTTTAAAGATTACTTTTTAGTATTGACAGAAATCAGTAGAGTGCACAAAGCACATTTTTTTTTTTGTTTCCTTTTTTCTTCTTTTAAGAGACAGGGTCTCCTTGTGTTGCTCAGGCTGGAGTGCAGTGGCCATTCACAGGCATAACCAGGGCGCACTGCAGCCCAGAACCCTGGCCTCAAGCCATCCTCCTGCCTCAGCCTCCTGGGGAGCTGGGACTACAGGTGGGCACCTCCACACCCAGCTCACGAAGCACATTTTCAAAGGTACCTCCAGGAGAAGAATAAGTTCAGCATCTGTTAGTCACTCACTCTCTCCTTCTCAGCTTGCCACATTTAGCTTTAGCTAAGTAAAGAAAAGGTCTGGTAATATCGTATAATAGGTGATGATGTTCTAACTGTGCTTTGTTTGATTTTGTGTTTATCTACTTGGCATCCATTAATTACAGGCCTAAACTAAGCCAAAGTTGTTTCCCTCTCCCCTGCGATCCAGAGCCCATATTGTGAACCTCTTCTTTATCTAACTCTCACACACCAATCAATATTTCCCTTGACCTAAGCCACCCACGGCCAGGTACGAGACAACTAGACACCACCCCTACAGCCCAAAGCTTGCCGACTCTGTTCAGACTAGCCAATCCCAAGCTGTCTCCCCTGCCCTGCGTTTCTTGTAGAAATCCCAATAAGAGCTCACCCCTCACCCCTGCTTCTGCGTCCTGACCGAGCCTGGTGCTTTTCTGTGTGGCCCTGTGTGGCGTGGCTGCCCCCTCATCTGGGGAAATGTAAGTAATAAAAATCTTTCGATGGCACTGGCCTCTGTGTTGTCACTCAGTCACCTCCATAAATTAAAATCTTCCAGGTACAAATGAGACAAAGGACAGTGCGATTTCTTGGGGGTTTTCTCTTCGTCAAGCACGTCTGCGTTCTCCATTATGCCACTCTAGCAACTGTCCTTGTCCTGTGCTCCGAGAAACCTGATGTCCACGGCTTAAAAAGCCTTTTGCCTATGCAAAATGCAAGCTATTAAACTTGGACTGGGTGCTCTTTGGGTGTGGTGAATATCTCTCCTCCTTTTCCCATGTTAGATATCCTCTTTCCTGGGTCTCATGCTTCGTTCTTGGTTGAGTCTCTAAGAAAGAGCATATGGGAAATACATTTTTTGATTACTTGCATGTCTAAGTATAAATTTATTCAAATCTCTTATTTGATTGAATCCTGGGCTGGGTCTACAGTTCCAGAGGGATTCTTTCCCTCAGAATCTTGACGATATTTGTCTGTGTCTTCTAGCATCTAAAAGAAATCCTGTGTCATTCTGATTTCTTTCTGTTTATATGTACTATAGTGTTTTCTTCTCTAAAAACTCTTATGGTATTTGTTCTATTCCTGGCCTTCTGAAATTTGAGACTACTGTAACTTCTACTCTCGTTTCAAAAGCGTGTTAGAAAAGTGTCCTGAAAAGAGCTTTGCAAAGTTTCCAGAAATCCTGGGGCCATTAAAAAAAAATACTCCTTTGGGGAGAATGGGATCATACAGATAATGATCTGAAAGGAATCAGAAATTTTGGAAGGCAAATAAATATTCAATTTTTTTTTTTTTTGCTTCCTTTAAAACAGTGGGTGTCAACCAGGAGTGATTTCGCAGCACAGGGGACATTTGGCAGTGTCTAGAGATATTTTAGGTTGTCCTGACTCTGGGCAGGGAGGGCTGCTACTGGCACTTCGTTGGTAGAGCCCAGGGATGCTGACAAACATCAGACAATGCACAGGACACTCCACCAACAAAGAATTATCAAGTCCAAAATATCAGTAGCGCCCTAACTGAGAAACTCTGCTTTAAAGATTTCAAGGTTCTCTGTTAGAAGAAATGCCAAAAATTGAGTAGGCTGCTTTCATTCTGCATTACGTATTCATTCATAGCATCTCCACGTATTTCACAGATATTCATAAAATCTCTAAATATTCCATAGACACTGACTGGCATGTCTAGCAAGTGTCAGACACTGTACCTGCTCTCCCAGAACTTACGGTCTCTTGAAATAAACTGACTTACTTTTTATTTTTGGTATATTTAGAGATTGTATGAAATAGACTATTTTTCCCTCAATTTTAGGGTAAAAATACATTTCTCAGACGAAAAAAGAACCTCTCCAAGTTTTGCTGTATTTCGATCTCGTACTCTCACATCCCTATCGTGAGATGTGCGGGAAATGGTGAGGCAGGGTGGTGCCAGTGTTTAAGAAGGACAGAAACATCTGAGTTATCTCCGCACTGCAATCTGGCAGCAGGGTCGGCTGGAATGCTTGTTGGAAACGCAGCCTCCCGGGACCTGACTCAGACAAGAGGAGCCGGGGTCACGAGGCTGTAGCCAAGACCCTGTTTCTCAACAAGCTCCTTGAGTTGTTCTTCGTTCACCGACATCTGAGAGCCTCTAGCTCAGACTCCACACTGCTGTGAAAATGGGTGGGAACATTTGAATTCAAGGGCGAAAATGGTGGTAATTAGTGCACACGGCGTCTTTACTATTAGAGATAACGTGAAGTATTAACACCGAAGGCCAAGTCTGTTGTCAGACTGATGTATTAAGGCAGAGCACCAACTCTGTTGCCAGGCTGCCCAAGCTGACTCCCAGCGCCACCATTTATTAGCTGTGTGACATTGAGGAAATGATCTAACCTCTCTGAATTCCAGTTTGCTCATCTGTAAGGTGGAGATAAAAGTATATATTTCATAGGGTGTATGTTGGGATTCTTCTGAAATGCTTACACAGGGTCTGGCATATAATCAGTGCTCAATATTATAGTCATAAAGTGACTCAACTCTTGTGATCCTGAGAACAAAATTCATCTAAACTTCAGTGATTTCTCCAGCAAAAAGACCCCTTCTCCCCCGACTAAATGCGCAGACATGCTCACATACCGTGTACACGCTTGTGCACACACACACTCACACTCACACGTGTTCCCTCTCTCACACACATACTCTCTCACGCAGTTTCTCTCCCCATTCCCCCATGCACCCCCTTGCAATTCACAAGATGCCTTTCCCCTTCAGGGCTGAGCATCTGGTTGACTTTCTTTGTTCCAGGAAAGCTTCTTGTCAGCACTCTCCTTTCTGAGATCTGGGGCACTGTGGCACATGGGCTGGAATATTAATAATTAGTCCCTTTCGGATGGCACAGGTTTAACCATACAAGTGGGCTGAGCTGGGTGCCTGCAGGGAGGGAGCAGGAGGTGGAGAGGGTCTGCCAGGTGGCAGAGTCAGTGGCTGGATCCTGGGATGGCCAGAGCAGGGACACCTCTCTCTCCTCGCTATGGCCTGCGGTGCCAGGTTTGGGGATTAAGTGGAGATGGAGCACCCTCCTGGTGGCAGCCCTTACTCACTTGAGCCTCGAGCCACAAGGAGCACAGAGTGTTCCCAGAGCCAGGCAGAGGCACGGAGAGCCCTCCACGGGCTCTTCCAATCACAATGTTGTGATTAGTCACACTCCCTGCTTGGAAAACAGGCAGGCAGATATTTAAAAGGGAAATCCTACTGAGAAGTTTGGATGGGATTTCAAATAGATTCTTTCCTGCAAATAAGATTAAAGGCAGAAAGAGGACGGGAAGTGATTCTAAACTTTCCTGCAGGCTAGGGCTTGTTGAGTCTTAGAGGAAAGAATGCCCAGAGACCCCGGGAGTTCCAGCTGCCTACACCTTCATTATATATTGGACTTTCCTATCCAAGTGACTTTGACTGACCAGCATGTGGATTTCATGGGCAGTTGAGACGTGAACAAGATCTGGAAGTGGTTTTATGCGGAAGAAGGCTTTCCTAAGCATGTTTGTTGCTGTCAGTGAACCTCTGTTGAGCACCTACAGGGGACATCCAGGGAAACCGGCTTGATGACGGGGCAAGTTCCCTAATCTCTCTAGTCTTAGTTTCCTCATCTGTAAACTGGGATAATCATAGGATTTATTTCACAGGACTATTGTATTATTGGAGTGAATGCTTATACGGCACTTAAACCAGGACCTGGCACCGAGCCTTCAGGAAATGTGAGCTATGATTCTCATGAGGAATTCATCAATGGTTGTAGGTCAAAGTGTTTGTAGTCAGGTTTGCCAAGGAATGCCAAGTCATTGTGAAAGTTATTACATTTTGAGTTTCAAAAGAGTGATTTTATATATGCAGAGTTTTCTGGAAATACAAATGTACATTTTAAAATGTAGCCCTGAGAGGTAGCTAAGAGCTCCCGCTGTGGTGGTAGAGATGGCTGGCATGCTGAAAGGAAGCACGCTTGTGTTTAATACAAAGCTTGCGGAGAACCTCCTCTGCTTGAACTTTGAACTTTACAGAGGAACTAACGAAATTCACTGGAGCAAAAATCCCTCAACTCTCCTGCCACCAGCAGATGGGGTTAAGGGTCCCTTGGTCTCTCTCTGGACTTAAGGAATATGTAGCCTTCTGGACAACCTTTGTAAGGAGACTAGCTTCTGTACTTTTTTGTATTTTAATTTTTGCCCTAGGACTTTGGGAAAACAGATTCAAACCATATGGAGATAGTAAACCAGAATGTTAAGGAAAAAGAAAAAAACCTGGAGTTTTGTTCATTCAGAAATAAAGTGATGGCTGCTAGTGGAAAAGTATATTTTTGTTATTAAGGAAGCAAATTAAAATCGCAAGAAAACAATGGAATGATCAGCTTGCAAAGTTATTCGCTTTGATTAAAAGCACCAATAAATGTGTCTTGGTTTTATAACTGCTTCATTTAGCACTTGACATATAATAGATTTTTTTCATGGTATAATATCTCCATTGAAATATAATTATTTTGCAGATTGCTCAGCTGAATACTTTTCCAAACATGCTGTTAGGGGGACTCACCCCTGGTGATCATCAGGATATCATGACAATGTGCACAATTGATGGACATGTGAGGGACGTGGCGGCCACGCTCAGAGCAGAGAAGGTGATTTGTCGCAGAGTAATTACCCTAATGCATTTTTAAAAGCATAAAATAAAGAATCATTTCATTTGCTGAAAAGATACTTTAGGTGTTTTAGTAAAGCAGTGACAGAATATTTTGATTGTCAGCTTTTTTTTCCTTTATAAAGTTAGATAATTATATTTACCAGTTAAAGAATTGCCATTTAAAAATAATATTTTGTCTAAATGTTTAAAGATGTCTATTAAAAATGTATACTGAACATGACAGCGGCCTTTTCATGCTGTAATTCTAGTCAGTGGTCTGAAAACAATTAGGATGAAAAGAATGTACATTTATTCTGTGCTAGCTGGGGAGTCAAGACTCCATAGAGTACATTATGATTTTTTTCAGATAGTTCTATTTTTGCTCAGATAACACTCTAAGAAAGGTTTTGTGGCTGTGTGTGCATTTAGTTTCTTTAGTCACCTTTCCGGTGGGCAAAGCCCCCAGTTGTCTGTGGTCCTGGGCACTTGCTGGCCCATGCCCAATACCCAATAAATGTTATTCCTACATGTTCACTTAGGCGTTGATCAGTTAATACCAATTTGCTGGTGAGTACATGTGGTGCTTATTTTTCCATTCTTGGGATACTTCACTTAGTAGAATGGGTTCCAGCTCCATCCAGGAAAATAAAAGAGGTGCTATATCACCATTGCTTCTTATAGCTTTAAGGTATTTCCATATTGCTTTCCACAGAGGCTGAACTGGTTTGCAGTCCCAACAGCAGTGTAGGAGTGTTCCTATCTCTCCACATCCACGCCAATAATGACCTCATCTCTAAAATGGGTATAACAATACCTACCTTCTGGGATAATTTCAGGAAAGAAGTGAGAAAAGACATGTTAAATGCTTAGCTGAGCACCTAGCATGTGGTAAAGTGATCATTAAATGTCAGCTATTGTTATTTTTTATACTTTTAAGGTCTCAGGTTTTGGAATCAACACAAATGTGTGTTCCAAAAAAGCATTGTCATTTGCCTGGCAACTAAGGGCAACTTAATTAACCACCCTGAACCTCAGACTCTCTACTTGTAAAATAACAACAACAACAATGATTAGGTAACTTGCAAGGCTCTTGTGAATTTATATAAAAAGTAAAGCACTGAGCAAACTGTTTGAGACCAGGTAAACACTCAATATGTAACTGTTATTATTTTCCTTATTCTCATGGTCTGGCAGGAGAAGGACTGTTGTCTGCTTCTACGATTTTAAAAAGTACCAAGAGATCAGTAAATCTGCAGAAAATATGCACGTTGACTGGTCTGTGTTCTCAACATTGTCTGAAGAACCCAAGAGACCTGGGCTGCAAGGTGCCCTGGTGGCAGCCTCTAAGACGACATCTGCAAAGCACAGAGCATGAGCCGTTTGCAGCAGGCACCTCAGTGGGGGCCCAGGGCACGAGGAACAGGGTCATTGGTCTGAGTGCACAGAGGGAAGACTGGTTGGAGGAAGTTCTGCCCATCTTCCTGCTGTTTCCCAGACATTCCAGCCCCAAGAGTTACTTTTAAGGAGAAGAAAAACCCTACTGGAGAATGGAGAGTCCTGCCAGGAAGCGCAAAGCCTCAGTGTAAATATAGACTGAGTTTCTATTGAGTTCCCTGACAGCTGTTTATGGATGAGGGTGCATGACGGGGTGAAGTTTATTTTAAGGGGCATGGACCCAACAGGCCTGCTCCAATGCAATTATTTCTGAAATGCCCTTGAGGATTTGGTCTTTACAGCTCAACGTCTGAATTGTGCTAAGGGTATTGGTAAGACTCGGTGTGTATGTGTATTGTGTAAACTCAGTTATTTTCAATTCCTGCTCCCTGGAGCCCCTCTTCTCTTGGCAGGAACCCTCAGGGGCCACTTGGCGCATGGCTACTGGTCCTTATCTGCAAAGAGCTGTCAGTCATGAGGCACCTCAGGGCCCACGTGTTTCACAAGGGCCCTTCTACCGTCTGGGGGCAGTCGGATTCGGGAGGCTCCACAGCAAAATTTAAAAATGAGAAACAGCCTCAGACACACTCTAGGTTTGTGTCTAGTTTTCAGAAACTGCTTGGGTGGCTTCTGCCTCGAATGGTAAAACTAGCACTAACAATTGTGGGAGGACAGTGAATGCTCCCCCTTCATAACAGGGCCACCCCCAGATAGAAGGGAGTTTCATTACCTTGGAACTGAACTTATTAGAGTCAAATACATTTATTAAGGTCTGGTGGGAGCTTTGAAATCATGCTGTGTCAAGGATGGGCCGGCTATAGTCTCACAAATACTTCACTACGCTCTTCAGGCACGTAAGACGCATATCTTCCTGTGTTTAAGAATATGTAGGCGCAGGAAAAAGGCAGGATCACGTAATAAAAAGAGAATGGACTTGGGAGTCAGATGGACCTACGTTAAAAACTCCATGCTCAGACCTTGGACAAGACATTACCTTCTCTGGGTCTCAATTCCCTTATCTTTAAGCAGAGACGCTAACTGGTACCTGCATCTCAGGAATCTAGTGGGATTTACATGAGACAGCTTAAAAACTCTAAGCGCAAACCTGGGAGCATATTAGGCAATTCAATCCATGAAAGCTTGCTTTCTCCATACCTTGGAGAACCAGTTACATAATGAAGGTGAAGGACTTTTGCAAACTGAAGTATTATATTCTGCGGGGAGGGCAATACTCTCTTTACCCGCATCTCCTGCTGTTTCCTTACAAAATTCTGCGTCCCAGCCATGCCGAACTGCTTAGCCTCCCAAATGCCTCTGCTCCCCACGGTCCATTGTCTCCATCAGTTAAGACCCAGCTTAAATGTTGCCTTCAATACACCTTTTCTGCACAGCACCCCCTACTCCCATCAAGTTGATTCCTCTTCCTCTTTTGAGCTCTCCACTGAACCCATGCACCACCTTCATTATTTCTTATCACTCAGCACCACATTTATTGGCTTATATTCCTTCCTCTCCAACAACAGTGTCAGTTTGCCTGGGACAGGGACTTTGTCTGATTTAAACTGGATCCCCCAGCACTTAGCATATAATTGGAGTTCTAGAAACATTTCTTGGGGCAATAAATGTGATTGTGTAATTCCCATTATTATTATAATAAGGATTTTTCTCCAAACTCAAAAAAGAAGGCAATGTGACGGGAGATGCAACACAAAGCAAGTCCGAATGTTACCGTGAGATCCACTGGACGGTGGATCAGTCCTTGACCATGTCCTAAGGATAATGGAGTTAAAGGCGGCTGTCTATCATTTTGCCACCCTCTTTTTTTTTTTTAAATTAATTATCCTCTCCTAAACTAGTTTTGCCCATCCTCATCCTTTCCATAGACACGCAATAGCCTTAAATGAACCAATAGGTTTTGTATGGACCTTCTGGTCAGCAAGATAGCAACAAACTGAGAAATTAAAAAAAAAAAAGAAAGTAAAAATTTGACTTCAAAACCCATTGACGTGGGCGATTCCATATCAGAACTTTATGCTCAGTGAAGCCAGAGCAACTCGTCACTCCTCCTCGGTCCAGCACTCTCTGGCTCCACACCCATCATTCCAGGAGAAGTGCCCCCCCCCAAGCTACCAACGCCCTCCCCGTTGAAAAGAGTGTGGGCACTGCCATGCCCCCTCTTCCTTCTCCTCTCTGCGGCATTTTCCCTGTTTGACCACTCCTGCCTTCCAGAAAACCTCCCATGGTCTCAACATCTCTGTAGCAGTGAATCAGAGAGGTTAAGGGCATCGGATATGGATTCAGATACTCCGAGAGCAGCTCCTGCTCTACTCCTGCTGAGGGTGCGATCTGGGCAAGCTACTTCACCAGGCTAAGCCATGGTTTCTTCAATTGCAGGGGGAAGATGGAGTTGTTCCTACTTCAAAGACTAAGAAATGAAATAATCTTTGCCAAAATCATAGCATAGTGACTGGCACAAAGGACATTCAGTAGAATGTCGGCTCTACTGTCACCACCTTCTCTTGCTATTTGACCAGCATCTCTGGCTTCTGTTTCTTAGCCTCTTCCCCCAGCTTCCACTCTTTTGCCTTTTCCTTAAAAACTGTGTTTTTCCCAGGCTATTTCTTGGGCCCTGTTTCCTTTCCAAGCTATGCGTTCTTCCTAGGAAGGCTGGTCTGCCCCCACAGCCTCAGGTAGCAGTTTTATGCTGAGGCTTCTCCTCCTTGTGTGTCTCCAGCCTCGATTTTTCTCCTGAGTGACACTCAAACTGCAGGACGTCTTCTCTGGAACACCTCCCAGGGACCCCAGACTCTCTCTGCCTGACATGGAGTGCACAGCCTCCTCCTGAAACCCAACTCTTCTTCAGTGTCTGCTGTCTTGTGATCCACGTAGATGCTTAAGCCAGAGTACCCCCCCACTCTCCCAGCCAGTCCTTCATCATGTCCTGCTGTTTTAAACCATCCACCTACCCGTTCCCACTGCAGCCCCATCCTTCTGGCCTGCATGTCTCCAGCAGCCTCCTAATTGGCCTCCCTGCTGTCAGCCTTGCTCACCTCCTCTTCATCACCCAGCTGGAGTGATCTCTTCACAATGATCATGCCATCCTCCTGCCTACACCACTTCAATAACTTCTCTTAGCCCGAGGATAAAATCTCAACCCCTTCATATGGTACAGTGGGTGCTATGGTGTGCTGTCCTGACCCCTCTAGAAGACCAAAACATTATTTTTTCCAGTGGCTGGATTGGGGTTGGCTGCTGAGAGCACCCAGCTGTGTCCGTCCCTAGAAGAGATGCTGCCTTGTCCACAGTTGTACCCCTCACCAGGGGAAGATCTCACACGCCAGCTCCAGCACCCTGTAGGATTAGCTGGAGCCTCTGTTGTCATGGCATTTTTTGCCATCTCCCTCTGTCCAGCTTGTGTCCCTCCCTTGCTCACAGGTGCTGTTCTTGAGAACAGGCTCCAGTAAATGTCCCACATGCAAATTTCTGTTTAGACTCTGTTTCCTGGGGAACCTGAGCCACAACGTAAGTTTTACAAGGTTCTCCATGACTTGGCTGCATCTCAACGCCTGGCACAAAGTAGATGTTCAGTGAGTACCATGGAGCGATTGGCTGGTGGGCTAGTTGCTTGGTTGGTTGAGGCAACACACATAAAACATGAGAAATCAGGTGAAGAAAATCTCCTTCACACAGTCAACCCTGGGCGTTTGTTCAGGGGGTTTGAGGGGCACGGTCAGGGGACATCCAGGGTAGCAAATGGGCAATGTGGATGCCAAGTAGCTGTTTGCATAGGTAATGCTGGGCATCTGCAACCCAGGTAGTGCAGGGGCGAGTAGAAGGGGGGCCTGACAGTGGCTTTCTTTTATTGTTAATGCTTCTCCTTTAGCAGAGCATTTACCTTTGAATTGATTTTCGTGTATTCTCTACTCTGCCAGGCCAGGAACAAAAGGAAAAGACAGAACTTCAGAATGTGCTTTTCTTCTGCAACGAAAGTAGCTCTTGCTGAATTTCACCCTTTTAAATGACTTGCTGCGGAAATAGCAAGGGCAGATTGCTGGCAGGACTCGTTATGCGATTTGGTACTAACCTGATCCCATGGAGCAGAGAGAAATGGTCAAAGCAACAGCATCCTGAGCTTTGCTCAGACGCTTGGAGCTTGCTGTGCTCTACCTTGTCTCCAGGCCTTTGATATGGTGTAATCTTTGCCTGTATTACCCGTCCCTGCTTTATCTGTGTGCATAACTCCTGCATGTGCTTTGAGATTCATCCCAGACATGATCTCCTCCTATAGGATGTCTTCCTTGACTCCCCTACAGGATTATATACCTCTACTCCTCTACTGACCACATTGAATTGTCCTGTAACTTCTTATTTGTCTCTTTGCATTGGCTACTAGGTAGCTCAGCACTCAATTTGCAGGCTACCAGTAGCCTGTTGAATGTGTGTTGAGGACACTAATCTTCTGGCTTCCTCTTATTTTGCTTATGCTTTTTTCCTTTCCCTTAATTTCCTCATCAGCATAAATTTGTAATTTTGCACTGACTCCATTTTTCCCAAACAAGAAAGAAAGAAAAAAAAAACATTAGAAAATTAAGCATTTTTTAAACAATCACAATGTATTGTAATTGACCATGGACTAACCTGTTTTCTCCACTGGTTTGTGAGATTTGAAGAAAAGAGGGTAATATCTTTTCATCCATCTACCTTGAATGGCTGGCACATAGTAGGCTCTCAAAAATATTTACTGAGGGAATGGAGCAGATCTAGAGGAGAAGGGGTGAGACTGGTGCTTTGGGGACTTTTTAATTTGGATCTAGTGTATAACACGAAGAACGCAGAAGGACCCAAATAGTTTGTACATTTTTATGTTAAAATGATCATGGACGATTTTTTAACCAGAGGCACAGAGAAAGAAGGAACGAGTGAGACCACTAGAGGGAAAATGTCCCATTTGAGCATCAGCCCCTCGACTTAGCTGTGAATAGGCCATTTGCTGAATTGGTGGGGCCCTGTCCACATCCCCCAAATACATAAAAGATCAAACAAGATCTGCTAACTTCTTTTTTAAGATTAAAGTGCATTGTAATCTTCTCCATGAAGCAATAATTATTTCCGTTTATTTAGCAGGACTGTATGACACAGTGATATTCCCTTTCCTGACATTTTCACATTTAATGTGGACGATATCCCCTGGTGGAGGGTCCCGGGATCCTCAATGTACAGAGGAAACATTCCAGGCTCAGAGAGGTGAAGGAATTTGCCTAAGGTCACTCACCTGTGGGCGGACCGGAATTCGATCCCGCGTCACCTGACTCAAACCCAGTCCACATCTTCGTTTCTCAAGTATCCTTTACCGAGCGCTCTTCCGCTTCTGGTCTTTGTCTCCTACTTTTATTGTAGGGAGATTTTTAGGATCAGTGATTTTCCCAGAAGAGCAAGGAGGTAGATTGAGAGTCGTGGTTCTTAATTGGGGTTTGCTCCCCGGGGAAATCTGTTGTTACTTGGAGATAGTTTTGATTGTCGGAACTGGTGTGTGCATGAGTGTGTGTGTGTGAGTGTGTGTGTGCATGCTCACGTGCATCCACGATTGGCAGTTAGTAGGTGGAGGTCAAGGATGCAGCTGAGCATCTCACGATGCACAGGACAGCCCCCCACAGCAAAGACTTGTCTGGCCCCATGTCAACAGTGCTGAGATTGAGTGCTGGACTCTGATCTAGACACACGTCTCAACTGTCCTGCCCCATGAGCCGCACTGCCTCTGCTGTGCCTCTACCTGTGTTTGCAGAGGAAATTGCACATTGCCTAGGTGACCTGCCTCTACATTCTATCCCGAGCATCTCTGCTTCCCAAGAGCAGTCGATGAAGGCAGCAATGCAGCTGACTGGTAACATGGACAGAGAAGGTTCCCTGAGGGAATCCAGGACTCAACACGGGTCTTTTCAAATTGTCCCATTCCTAACCCATTTCTTCCTCTTATCTCAAAATATAGGGACAGATATAAGCCACATTTATTGGTAGGGACCTAGGTTGGATTTGAGGAAGGAAGAGCTAATTTTTCATGGGTAGCTCTTGGGGACAAGTCTGGCTCAGAATTTCCGCCAACTTGGAGATGTATGGGTAAGATTAATAAGAAATAAAACTGGACGGTCTGCAATCGATCATTGCGTATGGCCTGGAAAGGTTAACTTTGTCTGACATCCTTGCATTCTGTCCCCACATTTTGGTGTACCAATGATTTATTAAACTAGTGTTAATTCAACTCTCTGTGCCAGGCATTATGCCTAGAGCTTTGTCAGCATAATCTCAATTAATCTGAATACCAACTGCTGAAGCAGGTACCAGCATTAACTCATTTTGCAGATCAGGAGACTGAGCCCTATCCAAGCTCACCCGGATGGTAAGGAGCAGAGCTGAGACTTGATCTCAGTTCCGACTAACTCCAGCAACTAAGCTCTTAACGGGCTGTCTAAGGGCCAATTCTGGCTTTTAAATATGTTTGTTTGACCTTTATAGTATTTTTTAAAAACTGTTTGCCAATAGTTGAAAAATTAGAGATTTTACGAAAATCCCATCTTCTAACTCATCCTGAATCACAAGACTATCTGGTGACAATGCACATGCCCACCTGGCAACAATCAGCCGACAATGAGCGTAGCTGCCCTTTTTAGATAGTGCTGTCACTCATCCATGTACCTGCTTGACTCCTGCCGGTACCTGACGTGTGAGTGAAGAACAATGCTCATGTGTGTTATGAGCATGATTCCCTTAGGATCCTTTCTTCCTGGGCAATGTCACCTAACCTGTGTTCCTGAACTTGACCACTTCTTGCTTGAGCAGGAAGGATGGAGACTTCATTGCTCATCTCTGTGACTTGAGCTACGTAGGCATGACAGGAACCAGGACCCCCTTAGAGGCCAGTGTAAAGGCTCAGCCATTCTCTCCAAATCCTTTCTTAGTTTTTAAAAGGATTTAGAATTCCTACAGGTATTGTTAAACTAGTTGTCAGTTCCAGGTCAACCCCTGCCCCCAACTATTTATTACAACCCAAATCCCGATGGCTGAAATCAGATCCCCCTCCACCCCTGCAGAATCTGACTTAACAAGGCTTGTATATGTCTTGGTGCACCACAGGCTCCAACAGCATCATCTTAGCCATGCATGAATAATGCATAAATGTGTGTGGTTGCTGTGCATGCTTGTTAGTCCTCGGGGATGCAGAAGGACAGAGGATTCAGCCTTACACAGGGACTTAGAGGATATACATCTCTACCCTTCTTGCATTAAACATAGGATTCAGCCCACTCCTGAGGTCCTGTGGGAATGTTTTTACATCCTGTCACGGCTTCAATCTACTTGCAAGTCAAAGGTCACAAACTCACTGCTGAATGATGATGATGAAGATGATGAGCTTCTGTTGACAGCACCTGTTACGCACTACGTTAGATGCTGTACAGTATTATCATCCCCAATCTTCATAACGATACTTCTCAGTTGGCTTTCTCATGGACATTTACAGGTGAGAAAACTGAGGCTCCAAGAGGATACATGCTCGAGGTCATGAACTAGAAAAGTCACAGCTGGTATTCAAATGTAGTTTTATTGGCTTCCAAAACCTAGCGCTCTGCCACATATGTAAATTCTGCAGCAATTTTAATGAAGCTATTTGAGCTACCCAAGAGTACAATTCGGAAGAGATTCATTTACCCCATTTCCTAATTATCCAGTGAAAATCTGTGTGTCTAGGAGACGTCAAGCATTCATCATTGTGTAAGGCCCGGGCGACTTCAAGGAGCAAAGTTTTAAGAACTCACTTAGAATGAGCGTAGTGCATTAAGGAGCTAGGACGTGGGCGTGGGCGACGTCTCTCCTCCCAAGATCACCCCTGACCACACGTGAGCCCCTCCCCACAATGTTCCTTTAATTAGGCAAAGCGCAGAGAACACGTTCTGCAAATTGCTAAATGGTTCCGTGGCTGCTCTGTATTAAGAAACGTTAACCTTTTATCCAGAGGAGCTCAATTAGCAAGAATCAACCAGTGGTTAATAATAATAATACAATGGAATAATCACTGAATGAAAGGCTTTTATTTTCATTTCACAAGACTCATTTGTTAAACACGAAGAGACCTTTCTTTATCTTAAATTGAAGAGAGAAGGGGTGCCCCGAGTGTCTCTCTGAGGTTTTAATGACAAAGTGATAGGGAGGTGACATGGGGGAGGGTACTTTCTGACATCTTTTCTTCGAGGCTTAGGATGAAATTGTGCTAAATGGATCCTCCTTTCTCTCTTTTTTCTGCTCCTTATTTCTTCATCAGCACACATTGTGCGCTCTCCCCAGGGCTTGAGACTTGATCACGCACAGAGTCTTGGCTCTTGAAAGCTCAAAGAGTGTCAGAGGCTGGAGCAGCGAGATCTACAGAGACAGGACCAAAGACCTCGAGCCTTCTCATCAGTCCCAAGTGGGTTGAGAGCAGAGCTGAGAGTGGACAGAGAGATGCAGTCTTAAGAGATGGGCTGTGCCTTCTGACCTCAGACCTCGGGAAGGAAAAGATCTCCTGATACCTGACCACCCTGTCTATTCTGCACACTGTGCCAGGTGTGCAGACATTTATTTGGTTTGACCTGTGCAACAGCCACATGGAGGAAGGTGTTATTATCCACAATTTACAGATAGGAAAACTAAGACTTACTGGTTCAAGAAGACAAGAAGACTTACTGATGCAAGAAGACATCTAAGAAGCAAGCTGCATGGGAAAGGAACAAGAAGACCCCTGAGAACAGAGGCGAAAGGGCACAGAGTGTCCAGAACTTCACAATGGGCGGGCTCAGCGCTCAGCATGGTTAAATAAATTTCCTTGTTTTGTCCTTGTGACACAAGAGAAAACTGAAGCTCAAAGAATTTAAGTGCTTTGTCCAGCTTACATGGCTATTAGGCGGCAGAGGTGGGAATTGGACCCAGATCTTCCAACTCCAAAGCCCATAACCTTTTCATTGTGTCATATATGTGAGAAGGAAACCTGGTTGCTCCACTTGAGGTCTCCCCAAAGGAGTTCTGGGTCTAGTTACCTCAAGACTCAGAAACAATCCACATCTTTATTCTTTCTGCAAATGCTTACCGTGACAACACCAGACGACGGTGAGGATGTGGAGCGTGTGGAATCCTTCTACTTCATGGGTGAGGATGTAAAATGGTGCAACCACTTTGGAAAATCTTCAGGCCGTTTCTCATAAAACTAAACATACACCTGCCATTGTGACCCGACCATTTCATTCTTAGGTATTTACTCGAGAGAAATAAAAACATACATTTAAGAAAAGACTTGTAAAGGAATAGTCACAGCAGTCTTATCCATAATATTCAAAAATTAGAATGAGTCTAGGTGTCTATCAATAGGAGCATGTATAAATAAACTGTGTCATATCCATACATAGTTTGGAGGCTATGTATGGATGCTAATGCTTCCTTAGCAATAAGATTCAAGGAAAAATATGGAAAAATATGTTTCAGAAACATGGCAAGTGGAAAAGGTGTTACATAAAAGAGACGATAGCGCATAATTCCATTTTTATGAAGTTCGAGAATGGACAAAACTAACCTACAATACAAAAGTTCAGAGCAGCGTCTGGGTTGCAGATTGCCCGGGAAAGGGCATATGGTAACATACTGGTGGTAACATTCACACTAATGTTTTGTATCTTGACAGGTGTTTGAGTTACACGAGTGAATGCATTCGTTAAAATCCAGTGCATTGGTTTGTCAGGGCTGCCATAACAAAATACTACAGACTGGGTGGCTTGAGCAGCAGAAATTTATTCTCTTAAAATTCCAGAGGCTGGATGTCAGTGATCAAGGTGTGGGCAGGGCTGGTTGCTCCTTAGGGCAAGGAGGGAAAGATCTGCTCTAGGCCTGCAGACGCCGTCTTCTCCCTGTGTCTTTACAGGTCGTCCCTCCGTGTGTGTCTGTGGCCTAATCTCTTCTACTTTCAAGGTCACTAGTCATATTGAATTAGGGTCCCCCCTAACAAACTTATTCAACCTCAATTATCTCTTTAAAGACACTATCTTTAAATATAGTCACATTCTGCAGTACTGGGATGAGAACTTCAGGATTGTTTTTTTTTTTTTTATGGTAGAAAACAAAATTCAGCTCATAATATTCAGTAAATTACATTTGTATATTAAGCTGTATGTAAATTATCATCAAAAGAAAACACTGAAAACCAATATTGAACCGAAGTTAATGACATGCATGTTGAAGTATTTAGGGGAAAGTATATTGATTTTTGCAATTTACTTCGAAATGCTTTAGAAAATAAGACAGATGGCTATATATGTGGCAAAGTAAATATAATAACATTTAAATGGTAGAATCTCGGTGGGTTTTCCCTGCAAAATTCTTTCAACTTTGCTATATATGAGAACTCTTGTAATAAAATGTTAGAGAAATATTACTGGAGCATCTACTGTGTGCAGGGCAGAGGGTGGGGGTGGTGCCTCTAGAGTGGCTGATGAACAAGACTGACAAGGTCCCTACCCTCATGCAGCTTGCATTTTGTAATTTATTGGCAGCTGTGGTGTCCAGAGGGGCACCCACTGGGCACATTCACTTATGAATTAATGAGACCTAACTCAATCTCTGTGCCCACCACGCATTTCCCATTAGCTGCTCAATGAACACGGGCCCGTTGGCTTTCTGCCTCCGCTCAGATGACGAATTCTACGGCAGCCCCTGGTTGTGCAAAGATAAATCACTCCCGGTCCAAGTGGTAAACCACAGAAATAACAGCAATGTATATATACCCCAACAGTCCCTGGTGAGTACTCCTACGCTATTTATGATGTGTAGTGACGAAAGTTAAAAGCAAGGACGGGAGTGGCAGCTTTATTTTATTACCATCTGCACATCACGAAAGAAACCCAAATGCAAAATGCTCACTGCAAAGCCAGTTAGGAAGCTCTCACGACACAAAGTTTATCATGGGAAAAAATAGGTAATCCACTCAGAGCTGCAGCAATATTTTTAATGCTGGCCGAGCATTTCTGAATTGGAACAAAGAGATTTTTTTCAATCTCTCGAATAACTTCTAGGCTTATGATCTAAATCCCGATGAGCAAAATGTTGCACTGACTCCAGTCACAATGATAGGAAATGAATAATTCCTCTGCCACTGTTTAAATTTAGGGAGTTTGGGAAACCTGGACTTAAAAAAAAAGTTTTTGCATCACTAAGTATGAGTTTTTCTATGATGTCATAGCATATGGGTTTGAATTCTGATTTTTACTAAGCAAACTTAGGCAAGTTACTTTGCCTCTTTAAATCTCAGTTTCTTTTTATATAAAACGGACATAAAATGCTACCCATTCAAAATGTCCTAGGAGTTTGAAACAAGGCATGGAAAATACGTCCTTCATACCTAGTCTCAGCTTTAGTGCTTAGTCTGGTTCATAGTGTTCAAAAAATGGTAGTGATGATGATGGTGATGATGATGATGACAAGGCTGGTGATTATGTCAGAAGGTGAAGAGACCAGAACGTGCAGTGGACAATTTTTGCCAAAAGCAAACTAGGAAGCAGCTCTTCTGTCTCTCGAAGAATTAAATGACATGGAATCAACCAAGGTACTTTGTACGTGGAAACTGTTTAAAGGCTTGAGTTCAGGTTGATGAAAACCAACAGAAGGCGACCATCTGATGGCTGGGGTGCAAATGGTTTCTCCTTACTCAACTGTTGGTCTGGCTTAGGGGTAGAGTGTCCCAATCAACTAGTGATGCTCATCATGGGTTTGGACCATGGGTACTGCAACATATGTGTGCTGTGAGTTTATGGATTCTGGCGAAGGGACCCCGGGCAGAGTTCTATTTCATGCCTGTGGATATGCTCAAAGTTTAATATTATTTTAAAATTATATATTATTTAATATATTTTCTTTGTATCTCTCATTCCTCCAGTACATTGACAATTCTTTGGTGCTCAATGGATATTTGTTAAATCAAATTATTAATAAAATGTCTTTCTGATGCCAATTAATTAGTATGCATAATATTGTACTCTATCTGGTGTGTCATAGGTTAAGAAGATTATTGAAAAAGTTTCATTTCTTTCTCTTCAAAGGATGTATGAGGGGAAATGAACATCCTACACTTAAAAAAAATTCCCTGGAGCTTATCGCTTGCTCAATAGACATAGATCTTTGTAAAGCCCCAGACAAAGTTGTTTGAGGTATAACTCAATGACTTGTGATTTGCCTTCTAAAGCTGTCTGTTTGCTTCTTAAAAAGCCATCTTTGTTCTAAGTCAAGCCTTGCTCAAATGCGAAATTGTCCAATGAGAATCTACGTGCGACCATGTTACGATCTTCCCAATTCCTTCCTAGTTATCATGGCGATCTACGTGGCAAGAAGAAAGGGAGATATTTATGATGCTATTTTTTCTAGGGGTCTTACCTTTGCCCCTTATTATTCCAAGATTTGCAACATGACAATTAAGTACCGAAGCAAGACCCTTCTGAAGAATTCCCAATGCCCCACGAATCACGAGGTTTTCCAGTCTCACTGGTAGGAACAGGCACTGTTCCCAGCCCTCTGTGGGCTCAGGCACTGTTTCCCCTAATCCTTTCGGGTGGGTGGTTCTTCCCCAGGCTTAGGTGGTTTCCCCACATGCAGGTGCTGCTCAAAGCCCTGCTCAGTGCTCGAGATCTCTCTTCTCTCTGGTTCCTGCAAACTTCAGCTACGTTGGATTCCCTGGTCTCACAGCTCCACCTCCTCAACGCCAAGAGTCCTCCCAGCTCTTCCTGGCTTCCCCTTCTGTAAGCTGCATTCTGGAAACTCTGCCAGGGTAGCACGAACCACGGGGCTAGGCTTGTTTGTTTCCCACCTCAAAGGGGTCACTGACCTTCCTTGCTGGCCGTCCACTGGCTTTAGAACCACTGCTTCTATCTCTTGTTGGGTTTTTATAGTTATTTCAGGTGCAAGGGGAAATCGTGTCCCTGCTACTTCATCTTAGCTAGAAGTGGAGTAATATTTAGTAATATATGAATCTTTCCTAAATGATAAATCCTGGCACACAAAGAGGTCAATAAATATTTGTTGATTTGGTGCAGTTTTCAGTTTTATTTATTTAAACCACCTGCTTTGCGAGTCTTTTCAGAAACCGTCATAGAAACAGAATATCCGAACTTAGAAGCTGGAAGGAAGCTTCAAGGTCAACTTGTCCTGCCCTCGGAAGAGCTTATAGACAGACTATGATGCCAGGTTCTATCTTCTGTGACAAAAGCTTTTCAAAAACACCCTGAGGCATCTGGTACAAAACAATTGCTTCTGCATCCTTGCCTTCATGGTACTCATCTCTAGGATGGGTAGAAGAGATGTGGGAGTCATACAGCATGAGCTATGGTGTTAAAAGCTCTAGGTTCAAATTCTAGTCCTGCTGCTGAGTAGCTGTGTGACCTGATACAACTTATGTAACTTCTCTGAGTCTCTCTGAAATGAAGAGAAAAATGCTTCTCTGGAAGAATGGTCGAGGATTTGAAATAGGCAATGTAATTAACTTATGCTGTGTCTGGGGCATAGTAGGTGTTCAACAAAGAGTAGCCTATTTCTGGCATTACAATTAGGTGAGGGGAAGGGCCTTCCTAGCACTGACCCTTGAGGATTCTATGACTCAGGGAGTGGGTGATTGCACCCGTGGTCCCTGCCCTCATTAGGAGCTACTTGCAGGGCTTGTCTCAGCTGTAAAAACAGCCAAGTGAGCACAGTCAGAGAAACATCAGCACCTCCTCCTCTTGAGGGCAGGAATCCAGGCATGGGCCCAGCAGCAAGTAATGCCCTAAAGCCAGGTAAGGATGCTCCCTCATCACTAAAGTTCAAAACCACGTCAGCAAAGCTGAGGATTCTTAATAAACTCAGCTGGGGCGGATTGTTCTGCTCCTGAGTCAGCTGCGCCAGGCCTAGGGAGCTGAAGCCACTGGCTTCGTTGGAACTTTGCTCTGGCTGCAGGGAAGTGAACATTTTCAGCAATGACTTGAGCTCAGGATGAGGCCAGAGGGACCCCACTGTGGGAGAAACGGCAGCTACCACGTAGGGAGTTCTTACCACATGCATTTCCACCTCCAGCTGCTGCACTAATTCCTTTAGGAAGCATTGTTGACCCAATTCCCTCGTGGCTACCCTGGGATAAGTCAAATTAAGTCACTTCCTCCCTTTAAAATCCTCCAAAACTTATCCATTACACTTGGAATAAAACCGTAATTTTTTTTACCATGTTTTAAAATTTTTACATGATGTGACCTTGCCTTAAGCTAATTTTCTCTTCCCTCATTCTTGCTTTCTATGCTTTAGCAACACTGTCCTTTCTGTTTCTTGAACACACAAATCCTTTCCTGCCCCAGGACCTTTGCACTTGCTGTCTCCCCTCCCACCCTTCCCCCCAGATATTCTATGTGGTTTTTGTATGTCTGGCTTGGTCTCATCCTTCAGGGCTTGCTTAAGTATTAATTGCTTCAAAAAATCTTCCCTTAGCGTTAAACCTGCTGGGTAATTTGTATTTTTAGGGGGCTTTATTATTTCCATATTATAAATGACAAAACCGAGCCTCAGAAAAGTGATATAACCTGCTTATGGCCCCATGGCCAATAAGTGGTAGGATTGCAATCAAATTTGAAAGCAAGTAATTGTTCTGTTGTTTTACACAAAGCTTGCTCATGTATTAGATGACTCCTTTCCTCCTTTTTGGGAGTCATTTTAGGTCCAAATGGACCCATATTGTATCTCTTTTGATGGGGAAATATTCAGGCCATATTTAAATCAGGGTATAAGCAAACTTCCCTGACCAGAGTGTTCGCCTTCATATTTTCCTGCAGACCAGAGGCTCTATCATTTATTTTAATACAAATACAATTGGAAACAGCTCATGCTGTGGGGAGACCAAAATTGCCAACACTGAATTTGTCTGCTTTCTAAAGCAGTTGGTGAAAGAAAATGGATAAAATATTCCCCCCTTAGGCCAATTCAGTATAGTGGTAAAAATAGGTCCCCACTGCAGCACAAACAATATTTCCCGGTCTGTGGGACCCACCACTGTAGGACTCTCCTCCAGCTCAACCCTCACTCAAGCCCAAACACCTCTTCTTTCCCATGTCTGCTGCTGGAATATGTCTCTGGTTGAGACCAGGAATGCCAGATGCTGAACGGACAAAAGTAGACATGAAACATCTTTCTCCTCCTACTGAATTCCCCGGGGCTGCTGGGCTCTTTCCATGGGAGGTCAGAGAAGGAACATTGGACTGAAATCAGATAAAAACCCAAGTTCAGAGCCCAGAGCTCCTACGCTTCAGGTAAAGGACCTTGGACAAACTAATTTCCCCTTTCTGAGCCTGAGCTTCCTTATCTGTAAGTTACTGGCCTTCCTGGGTAGCTAAAAGAAATAGAAGAAATAATAAACTTGAGGTTGCACGGCATATACTACACTGAATGGGAGCAGACAGTGATTGTCGAAGGCACACAGAGACTCTGTTTTTACCGGGTGTGTTGGTAGGTCATGGGCAAGTGACTTATTTTCCTAGCACCTTGGTTAAGCTCATTTGCTGACTTGGAATAGCAACAGAACCTTTGTCATTAGGTTGTTGTATAAATTACTCGAGTCGGTTGATGGAGAATCCTTTCAACCATGGCTGGAATATAGTGGAAGTAGTGCTCAGCCACTATTATTATCATTACTAAAGTTGATAGCAACTTTCTCCAAAAATGTCAACAAATGGTGTTTTTGGTTGTCACTCTTTCTGTCTTCCTGGGGTCTGTCCACATTGTGGGATGCAGGGGGTTCGAATGATAGAGAATAATCCCTCCTCACCAACCCTGCGCCCGTGCTCCTAGGTGTCCTCTTCTGTTAGGATGGGTTGTTTCCCGAGGGTACTCTGTCTCCCCTGCAAATAGACCCCACACTGACCTGCCCCACAGACCCCCTGGACATGCCCTGACATAACCAGACCCCAGCAGAAGCATGACAGGGGCTTTCATCTCACGGTGTCACTGTGCAAAGTAACTTGGATTGAGAGGCAGTGGTTTTTTTGAAGACTGCCCTCACCCCAAATCAAAACGTCATAAATCATTCCACTTCCAGTCTTGACAAAATAAATGCCTCAGGATTTGCACCCCCTGCTTTAAAAACTACAAAACTACACAAAACTTATGCTTCCAGTCATGGCGCCGCAGTCACCCTAGGACCGTGATCCCTGAGCACAGAGAAGCTCATGAAGTGATACCCATACTCAGTGTGGCACTGGCTGGGGACAGTTCTCTGACGGTGGTGCAGAAGGCTGGATCCTGGTAGGAAGCAGTAGTGCTACTGAACTGATGGGGCAGAGCTCAGAGTTCAGGGCTGCTGCAGTGGCTTGCAACTAAGGACAGGGCACAGGAGGGATTGTACAGAGGAGTTTTGCGAAGTCTCTACAGGGATTTCTTAGCGAGAGCTGGGCTGCATGTGTGCAGAGAAAAACTGTGCAAGACTTTGCAGTGAGTCACTGCCACGGGCTGAGAGAAGAAGGGAGTGCTGCAGGTCAGTGAGTGCTAGGAGACGTTGGCATTCTGGCCCACCCAGAGTCAAGAGACTTTTGCACCTCGGCCATCCAGCTGAGGAACCAGAAAGGATACTCATCATAAGCAAGGAATACATCCTAGAGTGAGGTCTTCTCTAGACTGTCTCTAACAGAGCTTAAAACCAATCCCAGCCAAAATCTGCAGAGAGGTCAGCTTTTGGAAGTTGAGAAGCTTAGGGAAAACCTTGAGGATTCTACGCATTTGTCCTAACAAAGCATAATGCCAAGACTAGACGTGTTCAAGGTGTTTAGTCAGTAATTGATCTTCCTTATAGAACAAAAGTCAACACTCCTCAGAGAAAGAGAAAAGAATCCAGAGTCTCTATAATGTTTCTTCCTTGATGTCCAGCACACACCAAAAATTACTAGACATGCAAAGAAACAGGAAAAGGTTAATCACAGTCAAGAACAAAAGTAGTCTATAGAAACCAGCACCAACATATCCCAGATGATGGATAGTATGAAAAAGAATAAAAAGCATCCATTTATTTATTGATTTATTTAAAGTGAATCTTATTATATATATCTAAGGTGTACAATGTTATGCTATGGGATGCACGTAGTTGGTAAAATTGTTATTTATATTGAAACAAATTAACGTATCTGTCATCTCACATAGTGTTTTTTGTTTTTGTTTGTGTGGCAAAAGCAGCTAAAATCTTCTCATTCAGCAGGAATCGCAAATATAGTGCAATTTTATTACCTGTAGTCCTCATGTAGTACATTAGTTCGACTTGTTAATCCTACAAATCTGCTACTTTGTATCCTTTGACTTACATCTCCCCATTTCCTCACTTACCCTTCCCCGCCTCCCCAGTAACTCCCATTTTACTCTCTCTTTGGCTTTTTTTTTTTTCTTAGATTCCACAATATAATTTCTTTCTGTGTCTGGCTTATTTCACTGAGAATAATGTCCTTCAGGTTCTTCCATGTTATGGAAAATGGCAGGACCTCCTTCTTATTAAAGGTTACACAGTATTCTGTTACGTATGTATATCACAATTTCTGTATCCATTTGTCCATCGAAGGGCACTTAGACTGTTTCCACATCTTTGCTGTTGTGAATAATAGAGCATCAATTTAGGTATATTTAAATACTTAAAGGGAAACACAGTCCTTATGAATAAACAGATAAGGAATATCTGTATATCAAAGAAATAGAAATTTTTATAAAAGAGTCAAATGGAAATTATGAATTGGAAAATGTTGTAATTGAAGTTAAAAATACACTAGATGGATTTGATAGCAGATTAGAAATCCATTTATGATTAAAAACCCTCAGGGAATTGAAATAGAAGGGTATGTCTATTTGATAAAGAATCTCTATGAAAGACATACAGTTAACATAATATTTAGTGAATGCTTTCCCCCTAATATTAGAAACAAGGCAAGAATCTCTTGTCTCTATTAAATCTTTTACTGGATGGAGGAATTAGTTAGTGCAATAAGACACCAAAAACAAGAACAAAAGGTATAGAAATTATGAAGAAATAAATAAAACTTTATTTTCAGATGACATGATTATATATGTAGAACATAATACATAAAATTCTAGAATTAATAAGTGAGCTCAGCAAGATCACAGAATTCAAGATAAATATTCAAAATCAGTTGTATTTCCATTTTTTGATTATAAGGAATTAGAAAATCAAAATACCACTTACGAGAACATCAAAAATAAAATATCTAGGAATAAATTCAATGGAGGATACGCAAAACTTCAATAGTGAAACCAATAAACATTATTAAGGGAAGTTGACGAAGACAAAGACAGGAGTCAGGACAGACACCGTGTTCATGGATTGGGACACTCAATGTGGCTGCGGTGGGTGGACCTCAAATACGGCTCCCAGTGATCCGCATCGCCTGGTGTTCATGCCCTTGAGTAGCTCTCTCCCTTTGGTATGAGCTGGGCCTAGTGACTTGCTCCTAACAAAGAGAATATGGCAAAGGTGATGGGAGGATATTTCTGAGATTCGGATCTATTTAATAAAAGACTGACTTTCATCTTCTTCCAACTAACCCTCTCTCTGGAGGTCAGCTGCCGTGTTGTGAGCTTCCCTAGGGAAAGGTCCACCTGGCAAAGAACTGAGGGTGGCCCCCAGTAGACGATGAGGTTCTCAGGTCAACAACCGGCAAGGAACTAAATCCTGCCGATAACCACCAAGTGAGCTTGAAAAAAATGGATCTGGTCAAACCCTGAGATGACAGCTGCCTTGGCTGGCACCTTGACGCATCCTGTGTGAGACCCTGGGCTGGAAGTCCTGGCTAATTCATGCCCATGTTACTAGCCCACAGAAACTGACATCATAGGTGCTGTTGTTTTGAGTTTTGGATACTTTTTTTTAATGTAGCAGTAGATAACTGATAACATTGTTACAAGGCCTTTCTCTCCAAAGTTACCTATAATGCCAGTGAAAACCCAAGAAGGCCTTGTAGAGCACAAAAAAGTCTAGAATAGCCAAAATAATTTGAAAAAGAAGAACAAAATTGGAGGAACTACACTACTGGATTTCAAGACTTCTTGTGAAGCTACACTATCAAGACAGTGTAGTATTGGTGTAACGACAGAGTCCAGAACTAACCCCCACACGTGTGATCAATTGATTTTAGACAAAGGTACCAACACATTAATAATTCACTCAGGGGCATGGGGTGTTTTTCAACAAATGGTGATAGAAAAACGAGATATTTAGAGGGGAAAACTTGAGCTTCAGTGTCTGCCTCATACCGTACACAAAATTTTACTTAAAATGTATCACAGATCTAAATGTAAAGCTAAAACTATAACTTTAAAAAAAAACCACAGGAGAAAAATCTCATGACTCGGGGTAGGCAAAGATATATTAAGACTGAACAAAAAAAGCACTGGCCATTAAGAAAATGAGAACATATTTGCAGAACAGATATCTGACAAAGCACTCATGCCCAGAATATAAAGAGAACAATTTACAATTCAATAAGAGGACAGACAACCCAATTAAAAAACGGGCAAAGGATTTGAAGAGACGCCTCCCTAAAGAAAATATACAAATAGTTAATACACACATGAAAAGATAAGATGCCCAACATCATTACCCATAAGAAATATGCAAGTTAGAACCACAAGATACAACCTGTTAGGATGTCTAGAATTAAAAAGACTGAATTAAAAAGTGTTGGTGAAGGCGCAGAACAACTGTAACTTTCTGGTGAGTGTCCAATGGTACAACCACTTCAGAAAAGGGTGCATTAGTCAGTTAAAGAGTTAAACACGCAAGACCCAGCAGTTCCACTCTTAGCTATTTACCCAAGACGACGTGAAAATGTCAGTCTACAGGCAGACTGGTACCTGAATGTTCACGGCGGCTTTGTTTATAACAGTCAAAACTCAAACGTCCACCAACAAGTGAGTGGAAAGCAATTTTGGAATAGCACTCTGCAGTTAAAATAAATCTTGCTGTCACAGGCAACAACATGGTTGGATCTCAAAAACATCCTGAGCGAAAAAAGAGTAAATATCGTGTGATTCCACTTGTAAGAATTCGTAAGAATGGGTGAAACGTATCTATGGTAATAGAAATAATGTCAGTGGTTGCCTAGGGTGGAGAGTCGGGGGTTCATTTCAAAGGGGCACGTGGTAATTTCTGGGGTGATGGAATTTTTTCTCTACCTTGATGATGCCATATAATTAAAAAGCAAATCCCCTCCCAACCCAGGAAGCTAGGAGAAAAAGAAAACAATTTCATTATTGAATAAGCATGAATCTGGACCGTGATGTGTATCACAGGCAATCTGTTGAGAGACGGCAAAGACGGAAAGAAATCTCACCCTTTCATCCAGCCGAGCAGACACAGCCCGTCACACACATGTTCTCAGGGTAAACGGTAAGCAGTCCTCAAGTAAGAGGACTTGACAGCAGCGTCCATCACCCCGGAGCTCACCCCGGATTCACCTGGTAACAGGGGTGGCCATCTGTGTTTGCTAATTGGATTCATCCTGAGGAGAAATAAACTCCTCACGTCTTTGTGACAGGAGGTAGTTTCGTAACTCCGAGCGAGGCGCCGACTCCAACCTGGATTAGGCTCCCACCCTCCCACAGGAACTGGGAGACAGAGGTGCCATGTTCCCTGACGATCATGTCTCAGAGAGACGCTGCCCAGGTCTGCGGGAAAGATATTCCTGGCTCCTGAAGCTGGCGCGAGAGAGGCTTATTTCACTTCTAAAAAGATTTACATACATTTCAAAGAAGCAGAGAAAGAACCTACAATTAGAAATTTTCTAAAGTAAATGCTCCAAGGAAAGGGTGGGGAAGAAGTCTCTTTCTTTATTTTCAACAGGGAGAATTAAGCCTTTATATATTTTTAATTTGTGTTTTCCCTGACATAAGTGTACGTGTTGGTCCAAATGATCAAACCATATACTTACAATGTATGCATCTCAGCCTCTGAACATTAAACCTAAAACCTGAAACCTAAAAAAAGGGGGATTTAAAACATGCCTCAAATCCTCTGGAACGCTTCTGCAGACAAAAGTCTACAAGTATTGGTGAGGATGCGGAGAAAAAGCAACCCTTACACACTGTTGGTGGGAATGTAAATTAGCACAGGCATTGTGGAAACAGTACGGAGGTCCCTCGAAAAAATTAAAAACAGAACTACCATATGATCCAGCAATCCCACTGCTAGGTATATATCCAAAGGAAATGGAATCAGTATGTTGAAGAGATATCTGCACTTTTGTGTTTATTGCAGCATAGCCAAGATATGCAATCAACCTGAGTTTCCATCTATGGATGAATGGATAAAGAAAATAGGATGTGTGTGTGTGTGTGTATGTATGCAATGAAATACTATTCAGCTATAAAAGAGAATGAAATCCAAATGTCAGTACCCATTTCAAGATTTGCAAATATTAAAAGGAAATGCAGGTCAATCATTAGGCACGGAGTAGGCTTTGCATGGGTAATAGTTATTGCTGGTTATCATTAATTGTATGGTCAGTAGAAGAATCTCTTAACCAACGTGCTGGGCTAGGGGGACCCAGGGCCATGGGCCAACGGGAGGTGAGTCACAACCTGTGTCTCATGAGCCATTTCTGAATTGTAGGATGTATCAGCTCCTAAAACGAATTGAGATGCTCTCATGTTACTTTTGTAAGACTCTGATCGTTTCCGGCCCCGCAGACACCATCACAATCTGTCTAACTGAACTCTTCAGAAAAGGATGGTTTGTTCTCATCCTTGCCATGTGAATCAGAGGCGCCCATGAATTAACCTGGCATTGTCTCAGGGGAAGCAGGGATGATTTATAAAGACAGCTGCAACATAACCATCTCCAGGACCCGACATGTCTCACACCTGTTTTCATTTGTCAAACAAATTAATCTGGATATGTCATTGAAACACAACAGCTACATTCACTCAGAGGGCTGAGGATGGCTGAGATGAAAGACTTGTTTTCTAGCCTTGCCAAGTCTCACTCCATCCTAGGTTTCCCTCAGTCTTTTACTGTTTTATGATTGCTAAAGGATGCCTATTGCCTTGTAACCCCTTAACACTTAGAAGGGTGGGATGGCGATGTCCATTCCCAAAAAAAATAGATGACAGTGAGCGTAAGAAAAAGCTTCTATGCTTCCCTTTTGATCCCCCGTCAGTTCATGCTAAGTCTGCCTTAGGTAGGTAAAATATAACCCTTGCACTATGGTATGGTCGAAAACTGAATGTGGCTTGTTAATATCTTACATGGGGGGTAAGTGGGGGTTTTAATTTTGTCTTTTTTTTTCTTACTTCAAAAGTGGAGAAAAGTCACAATGCCTATGTGTCTGACAACCAAAAAGAATCAACTCCTGGCTGGGAATGGTGGCTCACACCTGTGATCCTAGCACTCTGGGAGGCTGAGACAGGAGGATCACTTGAGCTCAGGAGTTCGAGACCAGCCTGAGCAAGAACAAGACCCTGTCTCTACTAAAAATAGAAAAAATTAGCCCTGCAAACAAAAATAGCAACAAAAAATTAGCTGGGTGTGGTGGCATGTGCCTGTAGTCCCAGCTACTCAGGAGGCTGAGGCAGGAGGATCGCTTGAGCCCAGGAGTTTGAGGTTGCTGTGAGCTAGGCTGGTGCCATGACACTCTAGCCTGGGCAACAGAGTGAGACTCTGTCTCAAAAAAGAAAAAAAAAGAAAAAGAAAAAAAAAACCTCCCAATATTTTCATCATACTTACATGCATATTTTTAAAAATAGAATTTAAATGTTTATTTGCCAATATTTAAAAATGTGAGGTTTTTGCATAAAAGTGAGGTTTTTACATAAAAATATGGATTGAAAAATGGTAAAAGCCTAGCAAAAACCAGGCTTGCATTCCTATGTGGTAACATTGACCTGAAACTGACCTAACTGCTCCCATTCAACAGGGTATGAGCTCTCTAGTTTGCCACAGTCCCCACTGTTCCCCATTACTTCTCAGGCACAAGCTTGGCTATCTGTTTTACCCTTGCAGACACGTGGGTTTCTGCCTGTTTTTTTTTTTTCCTTTGATCATCATCATTTATTTGTGGTGAGAACATTTAAAATTCACTCTCAGCAATTTTGAAATATATGATACATTACTGTTAACTATAGTCACCTTGCAATAGATCACCAGAACTCACTTCTTCTCTCTAACGAAACTTTGTGCTCTTTGACTAACCATCCTCCCCCTCCCCCACCTCTGGTAACCTCTATTCTATTTCCTACTTCTAAGAGTTTGAATTTTTAGATTCCTCATATAAGTGAGATCATGAGATATTTGTCTTTCTGTGCCTGGCTTCTTTCACTTAGCATAATGTCCTTCTAGATTCATCTGGGTCGTCACAAATGACAGAATTTCATTCTTTTTAAAGGATGAATAGTATTCCAGTGTGTGTGTGTGTGTGTGTGTGTGTGTGTGTGTGTGTGTATCTCACATTTAAAAAAATCCATTTATCTGTTGAAAAGCACTTAGGTAGTTTCCAAATCTTGGGTATTATGAATAATGCTGCCATGGAAATGGACAGGGAGAGCACATATTTCTTCAATATTCTGATTTTGATTCTTCTGGATAGATACCTAGAAGTGTTGACATGGAGCTAATTCTCCCTCCCTCCCCCACTTTCTGTCTTTTTTCCACTCTTTTTTCTTTCCTTCTGTATCTGCTTTCAATTAGCACCATGTATTGAGCGTTTACAGCGGGCCAGCACTGTGCATGGCTCTCTGCATCACTGTTCATTTGCTTTTTACCATGACAGGGCCAGTTACTCATCATCATCCCAGTTTTACAAGCAGAAAAGCTGAAGCCTATCGATGTTATCCAGTGTGCGCAATGCTACACTGCTGGCAGGTGAGTAACAGAATTAGTTTCCACTTTTGTCCTAAGCCCAGGCGGGTCCATCAAGCCAGCGCTGATCCAGCCTGCATTGGGTTGACTAACACAGGGCTGCCCCTCGGCTCGCTGCCTGGTCTTTGAGTGATGGTGTTTTACTAATGGATCTGCTAAAAATGATCCTGTCTAATCTCCTGGAGCAGAGAGAGGCTGGGTGCTATTATTTCTATATTCTCAGTACCCAGTACTTTGTAAATATATGTGAAATGAATCCTACTGGAGTACCCTTAGGACTCATTCCTCATGCCCTTACAAGCCTCTTGATTTTTTTTGGTGTGTGCATAAAGTCTAAAACTTCCTACTCAACAAACTGCATGGCAGCTTCTGAAAGTTTTTAAACTCCTTGCATCCAGTAGCAAGAAGACCAAAGAGAGGCAAAGACTTGTAATCAGTGTGACCTTAGGAACAGACAATGACAACCGGATGTCATGAATCATAGCACTTTCTTTCCCTGAGAATAAAAGAGTCGAGTGTACTGGCTTTTATGAACACACACAGAACCTTTCTATCTGAGGAGTGCATAGCAGTTAGCGATGGGCGATACAATTTTCCAAGTGCTTTTAATTTCCCTTCTTGGTTTCTCTTTTCACTTTCTTCACAGGAAAGACAGTGAAGCTCTTGGAATCAGGTAGATTGTACCCGTGCCTGACAAAAAGCAGTTGAAATGAGGCGAGTCCAGGTTTAGATTCGAGCTCAGCCACTTCCTAGGGGTATAACCCTGGGAAAGTTACCCAATCTTTCTGAGTTTCAGTTTTCTCATATTGAATATAGGGACAATTTATATGTCAAATTGTTGCCATCAGGGTTTGACATAATGAATGTAATTTGCTTAGCAGGTGGTCTGGCATTAATTATTGATATCAGTATTATTTCTTTATGAATATATATTTATATGAAAAATACGTATCTGTATCTGTTTATAATATTCTCTTGGCTAAGCTTTCCAATATTTTCTCTCCACTTTAGTGGAAGTTTCTGTAGAGAGACAGTGTTGATCTTTCCCTAGGTATTAAAGCCAGGTTTTCTTTTCCTCAATGCAACCCTCCTGGTAGCACGTTCTTATGTGTCCTGCAGGGAGAGGACAAACAAACAAATATTTCGACTGTACAATGTTGAGAGCTGATGGTGCTGCGGAAGAAAAATGCAGGTGTAGGGATAAGAAGACAGAGGTGGTATTCAGACAGAGTGATCGGGGAGGCTTCTCAGAAGAGGTGGCATCTGGGCAGAGACTTGGGGGAAGCGAGGGAGCAAACCTCGTGAACATGTGTGTTCCGGGCCGAGGGAATAGCCAACGCAGGGGCGGGTTCCAGAAATATTCAAGAGGCAAGGTGGCAGGAGCACAATGAGTCATGGATGATGCCAGAAAGGTGGGCAGGGGTCAGATCAGTGGTAGGACGCGGTGAGGACTTAATCCACATGTGAGGAGGGGCTGGCAGAGAGCTCTGGGCAGGGAGGAATGTGATTTGACTTTTCTCTTCTAAGGTGCTAAATGGAGGGCAGGTGGGGAGCAGGGCAGAAACACAGAGTCCACAGTGGCCCAGGTAAAAGGTGATCATGGCTTACACTGCAGTGTTGCGGTGGTGGCAGTGGTTAGGCTGGAGGTGCGGTTTTTGTTGTTTTGTATGAATGTGTGTGTGTGTGTGTGTGTGTGTGTGTGTGTGTGAGACAGAGAGAGAGAGAGAGAAAGATGAGAAGAGATTTTTATGTAGTGGTTCTCTGCTGCTGCTGCTACTGCTTGTGCTGCTGTGTGTGTGTGTGTGTGTGTGTGTGTGTGTGGCGTGTGAAAGTGAAAAACGTGGCTGGACTTGGAATCATGTTGTAGGAGCGGGTAGGAGCCGTTCCGCCAGGGCGAGGGTCAGCCTAGGCAGCTTTAATATTCATGAATCCAGACAAACGAAGAAACTCTTCCCGCCGCGCCTTCCCCACAATGCAATATAAATGCGGCACATGGATGAGCTGATGCTACTTGTGTTTCTGCTCCATGCGAGGACAGTTACGGCTTGAAACACCTTGGAGAAAGTTATCCAGTCTCTAAGTTTGCTAATTCCATTTCTAAAATAGCTCTAAAATCTTAGCTTGCTTGTGGTGGGGATAATTAAAACTAATGAAGTGAACTTAGGGGTGTGCACGAGAGACTGCGCCCAGAGGATCCGACGGTGATTACAGACAGGCCGCGGCTTCTTGGAAGGTAATCGCCGAACGACCCGTCTTCATTTGTATTCATGGGCACAGGGAGCCATTTCAGAGACGCTGGTAAACATTTCAGAGGAGTCATCCCCACGTTACGTTTTGGCATTTAGAATTCTTTGTGACACTTAAGGAGTTCTAGGGGTTTTTTTTTTTACCCACTGGTTACAAATGACTAAGCATGAGACATGATACGCCTTTCATTCTTACTCTGAGTAACGAATTTCAGGGATGAGAAGCTAGAGAGAGGAGCAGGGAGAGGGAGAGAGGAAGAAGGAAAGAAAGGTACTATTTATGTATTTATGGTATCAATGTTTATTGAGCACCTATTTTGTGCTAGACCCTGGCATGTGCCAGCTTGTGTCCCAGGTACTGAAAGTGAATGAACAAAACAGACCAAGGACTCCCTTCTCACTACACTTACAGTCTAGTTGGGAGAAACAAAACCAGGAGAACTATTAGTCTGTGACCAGCGCTGTGCAAAGATAAAAATAGATGGGTTGGAGGGAGCCTGGGTGGTCAGGAACGCCGCCTCAGAGGCTGCGAATGAGCGAGGAGGGCAGGTGTTTGGTGCAGGGTGAGTAAGTTTTGCTTTCGAAGTTCTCTTTGACAATGCATGAAGAATACGTTGCAGAGGGCAGGAATGAGGCGAGGAGACCAGGGCTGCAGTCTGGGTGGTGCCGTGGTTGAGGCTGGAGGTCAAGGAGACGTGAGTAGAGTCAGTCACTGGTTTGAAGGGGAATTGCTGTGTTTGGCTGATGTTTGGCATTGTGAATTTTTGGCTCCAGTGGCTAAGAGATGGCGGTGCCGTGCACCAGGATGGGGAAGAGCCAGGGGAGGAGGAGCGGGAGGAGCGGCGAGAATCCCTGAGTCGGGCTTGGCTGTCTTAACGCCGAGATGCGGATCAGACACTTGAGTGGAGACGCTGAAAGAGAGGATGGAGTTGACACAGAGCCATAGACATGAAGTGAGGTGACAGGTGGAGATGCCAAGGTCCCTCCAGTCCTCATGGCGCTGGGGACTCTTTTCCTCTTGTCTTCACACCGTAGGAACCAGGGTAGAGGCTCAAGCTGTCCCCTCAAAAGCTCTGACCTTATTGTCCTGAAAAACTTTGGTGCCCTCCTATTGAACTCTGGTCCAAAGCTTGGCTTTGGCATCATACACACCTGGGTTCAAGTAGCAGGATCGTCACTTACCAGGTGTGGGATCTTGGGTAAGGAACACACCCTATCTGAGCCATATTTTTCTTCACAGCAATAATGAGAAGACCTGTCTCATGGGCTTATTGAGATAATAATAGCTAGCTTTTACAGAGCATTTATCACATTATATATGTTATTACATTTAATACTCAACACAGCCCCAAGATGGAGAGACTATTGTTGCTCCCATTCTACAGATGAGGAAACTGAGGCTCAGAGAGGTTGCTGGACTGGTCCAAAACTCTACATCTAGAAGCTAAGAGAGAGGAAGGGACTTCTCCATGTTTGCATCACTAGGCAGTGCCTGGGATGATATTCCAACTGGGGCAGCTTGTCTCCAGGGCCTGAACTCCATTTCTTCCTTTTAGCACAGTACTCAGGGCATGAAAAACAAGAGCTGCTTGTTTTCTATTGTCCTTGTTCTTATTCCTGTGTCCTATTGTAATATCTAGTTACCAGTCTGTTTTCACGTCAAGCTCATGAATTCCTCCAGGGCAGGGATTGTAACTGGTTCACAGCTGTGTCACCCTGCCCAGCACAGGGCACTGCACTCAGTGGGTGTGCGGCGGATGTCGCTTACACGGAAGACACAAATGCAGGACAGCCCGCTGGAATTCCTCCACCCACAGTCCTCCCGATGAATTTCTCTATTGCAATCCTTCCAGTGAAGTGCACTTTCTCTGTGCTCGAGAGAAGCCTCCCTCTTTTCCCAAATGGAACCAGCCTCACCAGGCCACAGGAAATGAGGTAGAGCTTCACCCTCGGTGGAGAGGGTGTCTCATCAAAACAGGAATTAAAGCAATAAGTTGTATCTGGCATCAGCCAAGTGCCCACACAAGTGCTAAACATAGCGTAAGGGAGGGGAAGGCTCTATGAGGCAGAACAGGAAGCTTCTTCTAATTCATTCTGTTTCCAGCATGTGAGACACTGAGCGTGTCGTGGGCAGGACAATTAAATTGAAATACGGCCCAGCTAAGCACAAGAGCTGTTCAAACGGGAAGGTCAGGAAATCCAACAGCAAACTTTTCGGGGAGGTAGGCGGAATGAGGTCCTTAAGGTAAGGTCTAATTATCTAGGCTGTGTCAATTTCAGAGCTGGAGGCTGGCCTAACACCCCTCCACCAAGTCCCCAGGCTCTAGTGAGATGGTTATCTAATAGTGAGAGAAGTAGGGACAGTTTATAATAGCTCTGCCATCAGTGCATGCCTCTGAGACCGCACAACGATGAAACGTGTGTGTCTCACCCCATGTCTTGGGTTGTCAATGCCCGTGAGGATTGTGATGGTGTTGGGGGTCCAGGGGAGCTGTCCCCCTTTTCCACATCTCCTGAGGTGTCTTAAGCGCTTCCATGAGGAGGCTGCTCCTGGTACTTAGGGACATGGAAACATAGAGCTGAGGAGGGGGGCGTCAGGCTTGGAAGATGCACTCACTCTTTAGAACGTAAAGGCCAATCACCCCTGGGGGTCATTTGGGGAGACTCAGCTGCCTGGTCCTCCCCGCACTCTTGGGGCATTGTCCGTGGGTATGCATCTCGAACTCCTGGATCAGCGTCTTGCCTCTCTGTCTGCAGCCCTCTGAACCCCTGCAGGGACGGGCTGCGGGAGGGAGAGCCTTAAGTGGGAACAATCTCGGATGATGTCTGGGTGGACACCAAGTCCATGGGGCCTGGATTCCAAATTTGCCCCATTCCTGTCTATCCAGCCCCTCCTACTTCACTCCACCAACACCACTGACTTAAACACCATTTTAGGAGATTGTAGCACTTTAGAATTTCCACGGGCTTTAGAGTCTGGTTCAAGTTCCTACCCGGAACAGGAATCTTCTTGCTATAAGCCCCCAAGGTGGGTGTTCTTCTTCTTCTTGATGACTTCTAAGGCAGGGATTCTCAACTGGAGGTGATTTTGCCCCTTGGGAGAAACGTGGCCGTATGTGGAGACATTTTTGGTTGCCAATGGCATCTAGTAGGTAGAGACCAAGGATTCTGCTCAACAACACAGGTTGCACAGGGCAACACCCCCCCCAGAATATTAGAATTCTGAAATTCTAATATTTCAGAATTATTCAGAAATAATTCTGAAATATTTCTCAGAATTATCCAGCACCAAGCGTCAGTAGTGACAAAGTTGAGAAACACCGCTTTAGGGGCAGGGAGCTCATCACCTAGTCCAGGCACCATCAGCCACCTCCTTTCCTTTCAGGTAATTGCAGTTAGTTTAAGAAAAGCGGACGTATGAGAGGCAGGTGGCTTTGATACAAACTTACATGGAGAAAGTCAAGACAGCAGAACTCTGGGTATTGGCAGTGGGACTGAAGAAATTCCTACCAACGATAGCAAAATGGTTGGAGCAAGATTGCCAAAAGTTATTTTCAATGCAAGTATCCAGGTTTCGCTGAATCTCTTGGACCACAGTTGGAAATACAGTGGACATTACAATAAAAAAGCAGACCCAGAGAAATGCAGCCTCTCCCTGAGAATGCACAGTGAGAGAAATACAAAATGAAATGACATACATATCATTGAGAACGAGGGTTTCGACCTGGGGACTAGTGAGCAAGAGAGAGCAAATGGGAATGAGTTGTATGGTCGTCATAATTACTGACTTATTCTGTGCTGACCGTCCTGGCATCCTTTCATTCTCTCTCAGATGCTGTCTTTATGGTTGCGTTCAGGTGAATGTAAAAATTTATTAGTAGCAGGATGAGATTTCCCCCTCCATTCCTGGTGGGGAGGTCGTCTTTAGCGAAACGGAATAAACAGACTGAGGTTTCATCGGCATAACAGTGACGACTCTATTAGGCTCAGAGAGAATGTCAACATGAAAAAGAAAAGGGTGTGTTCTGAAAAATACTATGCTATAAATTACTTTTACTTTGAAAAGGGAAAAGGTTGTTTGCTTATATTAATAGATCGGTGGCCTCTAAACTTCATTGGCTGTGCACCCCATAAAAAATAAATAAGCCATCCAGTTTGTGGCATTTTGTTATGGCAGCCCTAGCAAACTAATACAGTTCCCCTCACATGTAGCAATGATACTAGGAGCTAATATCAATCTACAAATGAATTTCTCACTTAATCTCCGCAAGTTGTATGATGTAGATGCAATTATTAGTTTCATCTTACATGTGAACAAACAGGCTAACAGAAGTTAAGGTGGAGCTGGGCCTGTTGGCATTCCAAGGCCATGCTCTTAATACCAGCCTTGCTGGAGTAATAACTGGGTGGGAGTAGCATGAATGTTCGGAATGGGCAGACGATGCCACCGTGTCACTTCCTGTTTTACAGTAAGTGGGAAAGAATGATGGCGGGAAGCCAGATCCAATGCCAGAAGTCTGAGCCATCAATCTCATCCCTGCCTCAGCCCAGCCTCCTTTTGAGTCGTTAGTCAATTCAAGAAATATTTCTCAGCTCCTGCACCGTACTGGGCGTGGTCTGGGGACGCGGGCCGCCGGCAGTGAACACAGCAGACGTGGCCGACCTTATCTTCATGGAGCTCGCTGTCAGGTGGGGCATTGTCAGTCTCTGAGTTCTCCAAGTCCCAACCTTCTTCTTTCTTCAAACTGGGGGACGGAAGTGAGGCAGCAGGGCTGCTTCTTTGATTGCTTTTCTCCCCCCATTTCCGTCTTCTGACGGGCATGCTTCATGTCTGACAGGAGAGATGATGCTTCTCAACAGTGATTTGTGTGTGAGTTTTGACTGTTTGTGATGTTCCCTAATTAATTCTGTATAGACTTCTATTGGCAACCATATTTGTTTTGCGATAAAAGTGAGAGTTCAGATGAATTACTGTTGAATATTCTGCTCCCTTCGGAGAGCTCACACTCTGCGTTCTGTGCTGTTAATCTCCTTGCTTACCAAGCCGCACTGTTTGTCTTGCGGTGACGCACGGCGGGTGGTTACCATGGCATAAGACAACAGTGACAGCCTTGGCCCTGTCGTCACGGAAGCCCTGGGCCATCTCCAGAGCAACCTGGCGAGGGCTCCCGAACCACGGATGGCCAAACCTTGGCAGCACAAGGGCTACTCTTTAATGCTTTTTGCTGTGAGTGGCTTGACATCTATACCTGACCAAGAGCTTGATGTGGCTAAATGAATTTAGGAAAGGAGCAGCAGTAAATCTCTGTCCAAAGAGAGAGGAAGAGAGAGAAGGAGGAAGGAGGAAGTGAGAGAGAAAGAGAAGGAGAGAGGGAGAGAGGGAGAGAGGAGAAGAGAGAGACAGTCAGAAATACAGAGAAAGAGAAAGGAAGAGAATGCCCCTGACACAGGCACAGAGAGATGCAGGGAGGAAAGGTGACAGGAGAAATGGATAATAGTAACAGTCAGTATCTATTAAGTGCATGCTCTGCACCAGGTATCGTGCTAGGTACTCTGGCTGCATTATTTCATTTGTTCTTCTAGATGACTCTGTGATGTAAATATTGTTATTTTCCTTGCTTCTGAAGTAGAAAAATGAGCTCAGAGAGACTAAATAGATTATCCAAGTGCACACAGTTCTTAAAGTGTGGAGCCAGTCTGCAAATTCATGTGGATGAATTTAGAGGATACACTTTGAATTACTATGGCAGAGAGACAGAGAGAGTACGAAAAGCATAAGAAAGAGATTGAGAGAATTCACACGTGCACATAAATATACACACACATGGGGTTGGGGGAGAGGGTTTAAAGAAAGACCACAGAGTGTGAGACATGAGGGAGTCTGAGAAAAACAAAGGGAGATTTAGAGAAAGAGACCGAGAGAGTTGACACATGCACACAGAGAAAAACAGAGGAGCAGAGAGAGAGAGAGAAGACTTCTTGCAAAGAAAACACGCTCCCTTCATGCAAGACCAAAACACTGAAATAGCTGGGAAAAACAGCAGCGTAGCTTGTGTGATGTTCATGTGCCAGGCGTTTTTGTTTAGCTCACATCATCACTGTAGAAATACTGAAACAGATGGAGTCACTTCACTGGGATGCACAGTCAGTCTTGGGAGGTGCAGGTTTCCAAATGCAGAGCTCTGACCCCACAGCGTGCGTTCTGTTCCCAATGGTCCTCAGACTGTGGAGACGGCAGCATGACATTTTGCAGGCGTGTGTGATGGGTGAGGGAGGGAAGGAGAAATGGGAGAGTCAAGGGTGTCTGAATTCTGTAAAAGGCCCTACAGAGGCCAAGCCGAGTTGCACGTTTTCCTTGGGCCTTCCTGGTGGCCAGTAGCCAGAGAGCTCAGGGGAGAATTGACTGCCCGAGAGCCAAGACCATACACTGTTGTGTACGTGGCGTCTCCTCTACTCCTTACAATAGGCCTATATCTTTAGGATAATATCCATATCCCATAAATAAGGGAACTGGGGCACAGAGAGATTAACCAACTAACCCAAGTCCACACAGCTTGTAGGTAGCAGCCTTTGTCAAGAGCCCTTGACCCGGGACTACACTGAAGGCCAAGAATGGGGCCAGTGCTCAGAGGGTACAGACCCTGGTGGAGCAGCAGCAACCCTCCCAAGTATCCTACGTGGCCCTCTTTGTAAGGGCCACTCTGGAGGGCGCGGGTGCCTGTCACGTGAACAGGTCAAACACCCAGGAAAACAGATCTAAATTAGCCAGGACACAAACACTAGGAGACTTCTATTTCCCCACCAGGTACCACCCAGCAAGCCTGATACCACCATGAGTTTTGTTCACCATTGCCCTTCACACCAAATGCAATAGATTAGGCATCTGCCAGGCAGTTTCTAGTTTAATTCTGTTACACTGAGTCCATAATGCTGCGGCTCAAAGAAGCTCAAGAATCTATCTACTGTGTGTATTTGACATTGATCTGAGCTGTAATCAATCAAAAGACCCCATCATAGATCAACAGGGGTTTGGAAATGCAATAGCTGGAATATCGGCAACAGCGAGTGGGTCCCAGGAGCGTGGAGCTCAGCTCCATTAAAAGATGTGAACATCTGAGGGAGGAAAGGTGGAGAAGTTAAGACCTTGGACTGTGGAGTAGGACAGATCTGTTTTTGGGCTTATTGAACTCTGCCCCTTACTGGCTGTGATCTCAGGTAAACGACCAAACTTCTCTGAAATGCGATTGCACGTCAAACCTTGCGCTTTTATAGTCACACGAAACACAGAAGCTACTCAAAACACCGTCCTTGCTCTTTTGTTTTTTAATTTGAATTTTTTAAAAACTTCAGAATATTACAGGGGTACAAATGTTTTGGTGACGTGAATTGCTTTTGCACAGTTTGAGACAAAGTTCTAAGTGTGTGCATCACCCAGATAGTGTGCATTGTACCCTTTAGGTGTGATTTTACCCATCCCCTCCTCCCCCGTCCCACCTGCTTGATTCCTGTTGAGTTTTACTTCCATGTGTACAAGAGTGTTAATCGATTAGTTCCAATTTAATAGTGAACACGCGTGGTATACGCGTTTGTTTTTCCAGTTTTGCACTACTTCACTTAGGAGAATGGTCTCTAGTTCCATCGACGTTGTTACAAAAGGTATTATTAGTTCACCATATTTTTATGGCTGATTAGTACTCCATGGTATACACATACCACATTTTATTAATCCACTACAGGTAATTATCTACTTACCTATGTTGATGAGGACTACATCAGGTCTGTCTGCAAAGGCTATAAGGCTATGAAAATGGACAAGAGAGAGTGTGGTCAGGAAGGGCTTTCGGGAGGAGGTAAGATGTGAGCTGTAATCATCGTCACTGTTGTCATCGTCACTGTTGACAGCTCTGTTATCTTTTGAATGTTAATAATAGGCCAGCGTGACATTAGAGGATCCACATATCCTTTTATTTTTGAGAGCCACCCTGAATTATTTGTCTCATGGTGTACAAGCAGAGCCTGCAGCTAGCTCCACAATATAAGGTGACCTGCTCAAGGTCACAAAGTGGGAAAAGAGCTGAAATTCATGTCTTTTCAATTCAGCTCTTTTCAGGTTCATGTCCACCTGACTGCAAAGTTCAGGCAGACCTCAGAAATCATTTACTGCTTTACTCTGTAGCTGAATTTCTAAAATATTGTTTGTAAGTCTTTTCCCTTTAAAATTGAATTGTACTTTATCGTTGGCTTCTGTTATAACTTCAGAGATCATTCGTCTTCGTCACTGACACCTTCAATCGGCCTCGGTTTACGTTATTTGTGGTCACAGTGTTCTTTCAGTCTTTCCCCCAAGCAGCTGACAGTGTATAAACGTGTGCTTAAGTGCACCCAGGGATCTTGCTGCTAGATTTTTTTCCCTTCGGTAGAGTGACGATTTCCATTGTTCTGGGAGTACCTGAATTATCAGAAGAGTGTGTCTATCCATCGAAGCTGCATTTAATTGACATCAACACACCGCTACTGCTCCACTGAAGAACATTTTCCTGATTCCAGTAACAAAAGACTTCCGTGGAGAGATCCCTCTGCATTAGTTAATACGATTCTTCTGCTTTTCAATAACAATTCTCAACTTGAGTCAGTTTTGGCGAGAAGTGATTTGTTGGCAGGATAGTGTTGGAAAGATACTGCATCTCAGAGAATCCAAAGAAATGTTGAACAACCAGTCCTAAGAAAAGGGCTGGGGGCATGGGCTGCTCCAGGGACCTAAGGAAAAGGAGTATATGGCTCCTTCATCTTGAATTTTGCAACTGAATCCCTAAAGGTAGATTAGGTACACGTCTTTGAATCCACCATCATTTCCTACTTACCCCCAGGCATATGTCGGAGCCTGACTTATACCGGTTCACAAAAAGAAATTATTAAATTGTCAGGAGTTTTGTGAATTGGTTGTTACATGATTGGTAACTTCGAATCAGCCATAGTGGGAGCATTAATATTTACACCAAGGGAATTGGCGACTGCTACAGATGAGGGCTTTATTTTTTCTTTCTTGGAGAGGTGGTTTACCAGCATACCTGCGTTATAAAATCTCCATGCACTAACTGTCCAAAGTCATGTTTAAGAATATGAACTGTGAATCAGACTCTGTGGGTTTGATGTCTAGCTCCACTGCTTCCTTTCTTTGTGATCTTGCCAGTTTCTTAGCCTGTCTCAACCTCAGATTCTTCACCTGTAAGAGAAGGATAATAATTCTACAAACAAATAGGGTTTGTTAGGAGGATTGAGTTAATCCCTAGTGTCTGGCCCATGGAACGTTCTCTATGCCTGCTGGCTGTTTTCCACACTGCCTTGCAATTGTCCGTCTATTTGTTTACTATTTCTGGGGCCTCAGTTCCCTGCATGGATCTTGGCAACAGCGAGCACTAAAGTCTTGGTGAAGGAAGGAAGGAAAGAAGGAAGAGGAGAAGGGAGGGAAGAAGGAGAGCTGGCTATGGGAAATACGCCAGTTCTGGCCCAGTGGTATGTCCTCAGCATCTAGAGCTGTACCTGACACGTAGTTGGTGCTCAGTGAATATTTTTTTAATGAATTAATGATGCATAAATTCTAAATTCTCTTTTGGACCACTTTGTTATGTTCTCCTCACTAACGTCAGTCTGACATCTTCCTCTCATGTAAATTTCATTCACTGTTCATGTTTCCACTCTTTAAATAGCCTTTACAGAATAATGCTTTAAATATTTGAAATCTCGCTGTGATCTCATTTCTCTGGGATTTAGATTTCCAAAGGGTCAACGCAGAGAGGTATGTGATGGTTAATTTTATGTATCAACTGACTGTGCTGGGAGATGCCCAGAGAGCTGGTGAAAAACTGCTTCTGGGTGCATCAGAGAGGGTGTTTCTGGAAGAGGTTGGCATTTGAAGCAGTGGACTCAGCGAGGAGGATCCGCCCTCACCAATGCAGTGGGCATCAGCCGGTCTGTTGAGGACCTGAATAGAGCAAAAAGACATAGGAAGGGCAAACTCTCTCTTCCTGAGCTGGAATTTCCATCTTCGCCTGCCCTTGGATGTTGGAGCTCCTGCTTCTTGGGTCTTCAGACTCTCAGACTTGTACCAGCGGCCCCTCTGGGTCTCAGGCCTTTGGACCGGGACTGAATTACAACACTGGCTTTTCTGGTTTTCTAACTGGCAGGTGGAAGACAGTAGGGCTTTTTGGCCTCTGCAATCGTGTGAGACAATTCCCATAAAGTAAATCTCTTATAAATCTGTATATGTGCTGTTGGTCCTGTTTCTCTGGAGAACCCTGACTAATACAAGGGGAAAGGAAGGGTCTTTCAGGGTCAGACTTAGTGGTGGTGTCCTCATGGACCCTTAGACCTGAGCTTCCAATCTCACATCTCAGGACACAAAGCTCTTATATTTTCCCAAGTGCGTCATTTTCCCCGAGGCCCACTCATGGAGCCAGGGAGAATGAGCCTATAGGGGTTTCTGATCTCAGCTGCTCTCTGTGCCTGAAACCAGGCACACAACCACCCCATCCTCTGTGTCCCAGCACGAAGACCTCAGGGGTAGCTCTTGGCAAAGCTCAGTGTGAGAGATTTCATGTAAATAAATGGATTAGAAGCCAGAAAAGATATGAGTAAGATAATAAATATGATGGCTAATGGAGAGGAAGCTTGTCCTCGTCCAGATATGCCAGTACCTTTCCTTTCGATGGAGTCATCTCCCTAGAGTCCCCTAGAAACTTGGAAAAGAACAAGACAAAGCTGTTTCATAATACCCTGGGGAGCTTTAATACTCTCATTGAGTCTCTGGAGAGAGCCACGTGATGTCTCAAATGTGTTTTAAAGGAGAGCATCTCGAGTCAGGCTTCCCTGGATTTAGAAGCCACTCTCCTCTATACAAGCACAACATGGGGAGAGTTTGGGGTCATTTTCAGCATAATCATATCTTCTTTATGTCATCCATGGTGCATAGCACCTAATGGTTTCTATCCTACTGGGGCCAGGAGAAGCATCTGGCTTTTGAAGCTCCCATTTTTAACAAAATTTTACAGACCAGGAAGCAAACTAGGTCCTTATCAGGGCTATAAAATGCTACAGAAAAAAAAAGATATTGAAGATCATTAGAGACATTCTAAAACCAGCAGAATGGGACAAAAGGAAAGTTTGTAGACCTCTGGGTCTTGAAACTGCAATCTCTTTTTAATTTAAAAGACTCTAATCCCTCATTAGAAAATTAGTTGATTTCCTAATCCCTAGTGGAGAGTACTCATTACTTGCCTCTAGCTGGGCTAGGAACCTCCATTCCTATTTTTTTCCTAATTACAGGAGCCCTATAAGGTTAATATTACTGTCTCCATCTTACAGATTGGGAAACTGAGGCACGGAGTGTTTAAATTTTCAAGGACATAGAGCTGGCGCATGGCAAAATTTGAACCCAGGCTTGTCTGTCTGACTCCATAATCCACTTTCCTCCGTCTCTTTCTGCTTCTCCGTAATTTATACAAGAACCATGTTAGGGAGAATCCGTTGACTTCTTCATTGAAGACCTAGTGGCAGAATCTATAGAAAAAAGGAATTACGTACCTTCTACCTTCAGAATATTAAACTCTTGTGAATCCTCTTGGTGCTTGTGGCTTATTTATTTTCTTTCATTTTTTAGAAGTGAAGGGGATTGTTGGCGAGACGTGAGAAACGAAGACTGGCGGCCATCGTACAAAGCTACGCACATTCGTTAACCTCACAGGAAAACGGCCATGCTCTGGTGTTAAGCTCTGTGCTTTCTAGAAGTGTTTCCAGGCAGACCCCCTTCACTTCCAGAATGCAACCTGGATGCACAGAAAGCTGCTTGAGATGTGTTTCCACCTGACACGTAGAGATGGCAAAACAGTTGTGCACATTTGCTTGAGTGTCTGCCGGAGCTTTGGGGTGCACCAGAGTGGAAGGGAACCGCCTAATAAGGGCAAGATGGAGTCACTCATCCTTGCCTACTGGATGGGGGAATGGGAGGCAGAGAAAAGAGGACGGAGCAGGGCGAGCACACAGTTAATGCTCATTAGGTTAACTAAGCGTAGGACTTCTATACTAATTACATAAGGGCTGCATGTCTTACACATGGCCCAGTGAGGTGGATCCCCAGTGCTGCCTTTGCTGGCCTGGAGCTACAGTGGCTAATTGAAGCACATCTTGCTGCTCGTCTCTGGAGGGGAAATCGTCTGCAAGCCCTACATGGGCCCAGACTCTCCAGCCTGCTGCTAATATTTATTCTTGAGTTGTTTGCTAGAAACAATCAGCCTAAGGAGAGAGGTTTTTATTTTTTCTTCCCAAATGAGAACTTGTGGGCAATTAGTGAGGCTACAAAGCTAATGTCAGCCTGGACTAATTTTCAGGACATTGTATCCAGAGTTTACTGTGTGAGGTTATGTAAGCGCAGCTGTGGAATTCAAACCCAAACATGGGTCTGTGTGTGGATGTCAATCAAACCTTAGGGATGGAAAATGAAACAGTCTTTACCTTAGCCAGTTCATCCACTGCTTTCAATATCTTGAGATTTCCTGGGATTTACTTATTTAATGATGCTTCTGCCTTGTCCAAAATGGACTAGAAGCCACTCTGCAATGTGCTGGAAACTGCTTGCATAAGCCCGCAAGAACCAACTGTTACATTTCAGGAATGTTGTGAGTCAGTTTTTAAACCATCCTTAATTTCAAATTTGCCATGGCGAGAGTATTTACACCTTGGAATTGGAGGATGCTACAAATTAGGGTTTTAAAATTTTTCTAGGAGAGGTGGTTTACCAGCACACCCTGACGGTAGAATCATTCATTAACTATGCAGAGTTGTGCTTAAGAATACGAGTTTTAGAATTGGACTCTTGTGGACTTGGTATCTAACTTTGTGGACAGTCAAAAGAAAAATGGGCTTTGGGGTTCATACCTAATGCTGTTCTTCAATGACCACATGATTTTAGGCAAATTATTTAACCCTTTCAAGCCTCTGTTTCCTTTAACTGCTAAGGGGGCAGAAAGACTTCCTAGGATTGTCATGAGATCAGGATGAAATAATGCCCAGGGCGGCTTCCTAGTGCCAGGTGCAGCTCCTGGGTCTTGAAGCGTCCCCAAAGAACACCTGATCTTGAAAGATGGCTGCTATGTTGAGAAGGATTCAGAGATCATACCCAAGGACACCAGGAACAGAGCGACAATTGATTAGCAATGTCTGTCACAGATATGGGTATGGGGAATGTGAGAGGGGGTGGTGTCCCAGGCAGCAGGACCAGCAAGAACAAAATCATGGCAATAATAACTAAATTAGCAAGCCCTTGGGATGTACAAGGCATTATTCTAAATGATTTATAATATATAATATTAACTTGATTAATCTTCCTAAAACTCCAATTAGGCCATGGTTCTCAACCAGTGGCTTATTTGGCAATGTCTGGGGACTTTTGTGATTGTCATGACGAGAGGGTGGGTGGATGGGTGCTACTGGCATCTAATGCATAGGCACAGGGATGCTGCCAAACATCCTGCAGTGCACAGGACAGCCCCCCACAGCAAAGAATTACCTGGTTGCAAATGTCAACAGTACCGAGGCTGAAAAACTCTGCAACGAAGTGTGAAATACTATATTGCCATTATGTTGATGAGGAAACTGAGACACAGAGAAGCTGAAGCACTTTCTCTGGGTTATTCAGGCAGCAAATCACTGAAACTGGATCCATACCCAAAGCTCATGCTCTTACTGTCTGCAGCTACATAGCTTTTTGCATTAAGAAAGTGGCAGGGAGGAGGCAGGGGAAGAGCAGGAGTTCAGAGCAATTTCTGGGAAATACAAGGCAGGTTGCAGCTACACTAAGTTAATTTATTTCATTTCACTTTGCTTTGCTTGTACTGAAATGGGCTTTCCCTCCCCCTTTCCCTGCCCTAGGGTGGATGCTTCGAGCTCCTGCTGCGAGAGCTCAGTTCTCTCTCAAATTTCCTCTAGCATCAGGGCCTGTGAGCGTGATCTGCTCTGATGTGCTGTGGTTGCCCACTTTGCCTGGGAAAGTGAAGCTGAGAGTTGCTGCTGCTTCATGGGCTCAAAATATCATCATTGCTCTTCCTAATAAGGAGGGCAGGGATGGTGCCTGCCTGGTGGCATTTGTAAAATAGCAGCACTCAGGAGTAGCTCCTAGTGGCCTCCAGTGCTCCTCCTCGGTGCTGTGGCTGGGTAAGGCAACCGGCACTTTCAGGAGTGGGAAGTGGGGCCAGCCATCCCCCAAGGCTGCCAGGAAGCTCCGAGCCCTTGCTGTGCCCTGTGCTGCTGGCTGGGCAGGGATTTATGAACAGTTTGCTGTTTTTGATATGAATAGAGGAGGAGGAGGAGTGGAGTAAAGATTGGGCTCTGGAATCAGACCACATTGGTAGCTCTGTGATGGCGAGCAAGCTTCTGCACCTCTCCGAGCCTCACGTCTCACCTGCTAGATGGGGATACCACAGGGAGGGCTGTTGTGAGGATTACAACTCTTTGGATATAGATGTGAACACAGATATTGCCAAGATCTGACACAGCAGATAATTTCCTTTCTTATGAATGAAGCCAACTTCATTCTTTTCATAACAGCTGCAGTGTTGAGAAGGATTCATAGACTAGGCTCAGGTTCATCAAGAAAGGGTTCCTGATTGATTAGTGATATCTGTCATGGCCATAGGCGTGGAGAGAGGAGGCATGTGCACCTGGCGTTTCCTCCCTGAGCTCCGCTGTGCAGTAAACAGTCAATGGAAACCGTATGGTTGTTGCTGGCTATTTAAGTCACTATAAAGTCAAGGTAAGGGATATTTCTTTGTGTGAAGGAGGCTAGAAATCAGTGAAGGGAGAAAAGTGGCTGATTTCTTTTAAATTGGTGGTTTCTAGTGATCAAATGGCTGTGTTGTCAAGCTTTAACATGCTTTGACAGTGGGTGATTGGAAGCCAAAGGATTGGCTACAATTATCTTCCTGGCTGACACTTGCTCGTGCTGTGCAGGTTGGGATAAGTGGAGATTCTACAAATTGACGGAGGTCTGGTGTCTTCCCGCGTGGAGGGAAAGGCTGGCTGAGAGGGAGGCCAGGGTTCAGCTGAGCAACTGATCAGAGCGAGCCTCTCTGTCAACAGTTGGTTGATGGGGAAGGGAGTTGATATAAGGAGGAAAATGAAAAATATCTGTAAGTAGTGACCATGGATTTGTTTTATCTGTATTCCAGGCACCCCTCTTTGGGGAAGAGTTTCCCATGATTCTTCTGGGAACCCACTTGTCTCCCACTTTGGGAATGGGCTCCTGACTCAGGTCTGGCCAATCAGGACATTGCATCCCTGGCCACAGAAATAGGTTAAGGATGGTTACATGATTAAAATCAGTCTAAGAATTAGGTCCAGGAACTACTGGGAATATAGCTACTTTCTTTTCATTAGCCTTGCTAAACTGGAGTCGGATCAGCTTAGAGTTGCCGAAGGCCATTTTTGTCAGTACAAGGGGAAAGTCTGCCTGAAAATGAAGCCAAAATAGAGCAAAGAAGAGATGAGAGATGGCAGGAAGCAGATTCTTGAGAACATAATTTGCGTATCTGGATCCAGCCATGCCTGCAGCTAATGGCACCTGGACTTTTGTGTGCTTTGCTTTAAGCAGTTTATGATGAATTTTTTTATCGCTGAAAGAGGAGAGTCCTTACGAGTTATACAATCCAATATCCATGGTCAAAATAGTATTTTCTCAAAGTCAAATAAAGTTTCCTACATTTGCTGGGCGAAAGAAGGTGAAAACTCAAGACAAAGAAACAAAACAGAATAATTTTAGCATGCTAACAAAGAGAATGATAACTTTCATATGCTCAATATCTATTTCCAGGAGTTTTTTTTTGAGGGGGGGGTGTTACCACTGATCTTAAAAATAACCCCACAGTGCGGTCCCTGTTTTCCAACTGAAGAAATCAAGAATTAGAGAACCAGTGTGTCATGCCCAAGGTACAACAGCCGGTTAAGTCATGGAGCTCAGATTTCGGTCCAGCTCTGTCTCAAGCTAACACCCACGCTTTAGTTACATGCTGTGTGGCCCCTTGGCACGCATGCCAAGTAGGGTGGAAGGAGGAGAGCAGAAACCTGGGCTCGCCATGAGCCAGGCACAGTGCTGGACTTCACACATGCATTATCTTTTGTTGAGGTAACATCCAGCCCACAGAGATTGAGAAAACGAAAGATTGAGAAAAGGAAAATTTGTGGACAGGAAGCACAGAAGCTGCTCACCCTTGATGCATGGGGCTCCTTGTGCAACTTATATTAAAATAATTGACCAAATGCATATTATCATCAGCTGCTGGAATATTTAGAGATAACGGTTGTGTATAGTTCACCACCTATTCTTGAGCCCTCAAAGGGAACTCCAAGGTAATCCATGAAGGATATTATTGCCTTTTGTCACTCAAGCCATTCCTGGAGAGATCGAGGGGGAGGTGAGACAGGTAGTCACCTTTCAAGCACATTTTGGTATTGGTGGAACAACTGTCAAGGTGCCAGAGCAGCTGATAATCTTTCGAGGTGCAGGCTGCCAGGAAAAACTCACCGTTCTTTGTTCCAGAAAAGGTCTGTCTCAGCATTCAGTCAAGATAGCTCCGTGACAATTAACATGCCACTCGTTAGTGAGCTATTTGTCCTAGGCTTGAACGAAAGTCCGCATTTCTTTCTTGGAGACCTTCATTAAACACCAAGCACTGATCTTGAACTGCATGGCGGGGGAGGGGACAGTTTCACCTTCAACATCATCAATATTTCAAAATGTTTAACAATTAGAACATATCTGGTTCAATTGATCTCTTCTTGCATTTCTGTTTCTCACCTCTCTATAGTTTAAATTCGGAAAAGATGGCTAGTGATGATGACGATGATGATGTTGATGAGGATAACTGACTTTTAAGCACTTACGATGCACCTGAAACCTTGCAGGGTCATTTATATACGTTATTGCCACACCTCGCAGGACCTATGCTTATATATGTCCCTCTGCCTGGACCTTCCTTCCCACTCCCTTCTAATTTCCCTTTCTCTGCATTTTCTTGCAATTAGTCTCTATTCTTTCAAATTCTAGCCTATGCTTCCCCCGTGGGCTCTCCTATTACACATTTTCTTAGTTCCTAATGTTTCTCCTAAAGAGAAGTATCACTTTGTAGTTATGCAATTGTGATTATATATTTATTTTTAGAATTGTTTGTATGTTTACTTGACTAATGTCTGACTCCCCTCTTTAGAAGGTAAATTCCATGAGAATAAACATTGTGTCGGTTTTGTCGACTATTTTATTTATGGGGCTTACCAAAGAGCCTGACGCCTAGTATTTTGCAGCAACCCTATGAAATAGGCAGATATTACTAGAGAAATATTAGGAATGGGGAAAGCAAAGTGCACAGAAAGAGGTAATTAACCTGCCAAGACTTAAACACAGTCCAGTTTCACACAAGCTCCTAACTAGTATGTTATTCTGATGCCTTTTAGACGATCACTTTCTGTTTGGCAGGGCTCAAAGGGCTACATGGGAACTGGTGGTCCTAGAGATCAGTTTAAATAAGTCTGAAAGTTTAATGTTGTTTCTTGACTCTAATGATCTCCATGGTATCCAGAGTCCTTTACCTTTGGAAATCAAAGTCCGAACTCCTTAGATTGGTAACAAGACACTTCCTAATCTAGTCCAGACTTTCTCCAACTGGCAGTTCACTGGAACCACCTGGAGAGATTAAAAGCATAATTTAAAAAATGATGTCTGGGCTTCATCACCAAAAGATTCTGATTTAATTGGTCTCGAGTGGAAACACGGCATTTATAATTTTTTAGATGCTCCCCAGGTGACTTTAAGGCGCAGCCAGGTTGAGAACCACTGATCTGGTCCTCCCAACCTCCCAGACTCACCTCCCGGCATGGCTCCATGTTCCGCTTCCATCACTGTTGAACCCCATCCCCCTCATGGTTTCCTAAGAAGCTGCGCTTGCCTTTTCTCCCTCTGTGGCTACCAGTTTTCTCTCACAGTTCCCTGTACCTATCCTGTTCATGGCACTTATCACACTGTGTTATAATCCAACACCTCATTCTCCTATTTTAACTTTCTTGGTGTCACCCTAGTGGACAGTGATCTACTCGATGTCACAGACTGGGTCGTATCCCATACAATACCCCAAATGTCTACTAGATAACAAATGTTGGACACCTGAAAAAAAAGAGTTAGTGACTTAGTAAATTAATAAAACGTAAGGATGATTTCACATATTTCATATTTCTTACCATTTCTCCTTTGAAACACGCTTTCCAGAAGTCAAGGAATATTCCTAAGTCCCTTGAGATAGAAGATTTTAGTAGAACAGCTCTGCCTACTCATTCATTCCAATGTGAACCTCAGTGCTAAAAATCATCATCAATTTTTGGAAAAACTGCTTGAGACCATAGGATATTTTAAAAAGTACGTAGCCTTGAGACATAATCAAGTCCAGTGGTTCTAAAACGGGCTGCCCTTTGGAGTGATCTGGCTATGAGAGTGGTTACCGCAGGACCAATTGCCACATATTCACTGTGAGCCTACTGTGTAGCATGGACTGAGGCAGCCACTGTACTTCGTGAATTAACAGAGGAATTTCTTATTGCACAAACCCAGATGTTCACACTCTGAGCTCTGAATATAACCTCTCATCCTATTTCTTATTTATCACACATCATTCTACAAACCCATCCTAAAAACGGCAAGCGACTTTCTTTGCAAAAACGGGGGAAAAAGACCCACCGCTACAAAACACGGTATTGTCTGAGTTTTTCTAATTGATTCTTTTTCATCTTCATATGGTAAGCACATTCATTATGCCTTTTATTAAAGGGCAGGGAAGAGAAGAATAGTGCCTTTTTGTTTTAATTGACTTTTTTCAATTGCAGTCTGGCATGAATGTTTTGAGGATAAAAAATGTTGAGTGTAGAAATATATTATTGATTCCTGCCCATTCTTCAGGCTCATGCACTATTGATTAAAACCCTCCACAGCTCAACCTTTGCTCCCATATCCCAAGGGAGTGAATTTGTATAGTTCCCGAGAACTAAAACTTTGGCAAGGAGATTTTGATACTTGGTGAGCCAGGCAGACTGGAGAAGCTTAGGAAGTTCTTATCAGTAATATGAGTTGCCTCCATTGGGAGATGCGAGGTGGGCAGATTGAGCTGGCAGTAAGGTCTTGCAGGCTAATGAAGCACACTCCATCTTTCTTTTTGCAAACAATACTGTACATGGGCGTGGAGTGGCAACGTGGACGCACAACTCAGTACCCTCCCATTGCAAGTGACAGCAGCTCAACACCAGCTAGCTCTGCAAAGTGCTTATGTGACTGCGGGTGGCGGGGGTAGAGTTACTGGCTTTAGGGACAACTGGATCCTGGAGTTTGAAGAGTCTCAGCACTCTTCATTTACTCCTTTCTTTTGTATTTTGATTTCATTTTTCATTTGAAACACATTTTCCAAAAACAGACAGCCTTCTCCTAATGGTGGTGCAAGTCTTCATAAGACTTTCAGATTCAATGCCTTGCTCTCCTTTCTTTTGGTCACACTCCTCATGTAGTTCCCTGGGACCTCACGACTTGCTGGTTGCATTAGCTTTTAAACTGGTGGCTCTATACTCAATTTCTCCCTTTTTGGAAAAATTGGGGGGTGAGGGAGAAAGGATGATGGTCAAGTTCTGGCATGATCACCAATGAGCTCCGAATACCGATAGAACCACTTAACCTCAGTAAGTTTCCATTTTTCTCTATTTCTTTGTTCATTCCCCATGACTCTGATAAGGAACAAATGGGAACGCATGTTGTGGGCAGCACATAGTGGTGAAAAAATGATGCCTTCCCATCCTCTCCCAACAACTAGCCTGGATATTAGAAAACAGGCAGCAAACTATGAAATCAATAGACAGTGGATCAGGGCAGAGATAGAAAAAAAGAAGCTCAAGTTTCTAGGCTGGAGAAAGACGTGGCTGAAGTTGTTCAGAGCTAAGGACAAGGTGATCTATAAAAACATGCACTGGTCAGAAAGAAACATGTGGGGAGAAAAAGTGTCAGAGAGACAATCAACCTAGCAAAGCTAATCCAGGTTTTAGAGTGTCTTCATCAATGGACTCTGAGTATTAGGGCCTTGTGGAAAGGCTCTCCTGGTGTGAAAATGGATGCAGTCACTCTATCAGAGCCTGACGCCATTACACATGGGGAATGATCCAGTGGCTCTCCCCATGCTTGCTTGGACCTTGTGTTAACACTCACTCCTGGTGAGGCTGAGATGCAATGAACATCCTTATGCATGCACTTGCACATCTTTCCTGGAGGGACGATTTGCAGTGTGTATCAAGAGTCTCAAAAACGTTCATACCTTGTGTCCTAGTGATTCCACTACTGATCATGGATGGGGGATGACTTTTATATAGGAGAATGTTCATCACAGGGTCATGTAGCAAAATGTTGATACTGTCTAAATGTCTGATCATAGGGGGGAATGGGTAAATTCATTATGAGCAGTCTTAAGATTGAATAATATAAATTTGGAGAATATAAAGTAGTATGAAGAAATACTTATAAGCTACACTATCTAAAGATATCTTGCATAATTTTTATGCAAAAACGCAAGTAATCATAATGTCAAGTGAATTCGAGTAAGATATAATACTTTCATATAACGTGATCCAGAATTTAATAGGTGATTTCTACTGTGGGCATTTAAGCTGTTTGGTTCCATTTGGCTCACCCAGGGCCAAATGTTGGTGTGTGTGTGTAAAAACAGAAGAAAATAATTTACAAAAGTGAGTCAGATTTTCCCAATTTTCTAGCTGTACAACCTCAGGCAAATTATCTAACATCACTGACCCTCTTTTTTTTTTTTTTAAATCTAAAATAAGGCTAGTAACAACCCTTCTCTTAAGGGTTTTAAAAGAATTAAGGGAAAAAATATATTATTAAATAGCATGATACTTTGGAATGCAGATTCTGGAGTTGGAACATCTGGGTTGAAATTCTGCCCCAACCACTTACTAGCTGTGAGGTCTTTCTGAGGTGACAGCAATTCTCTGTGGTTGATGGATGCAGTAATGGCCCCAATATATACTGGCCTCTCTTCACCTACACCCCTGGGAAGTTCTCTTCTAGAGGGGCTCTGGAATTGGTCATGTGACTGTTTTGGCCAATCAGACAGTAGCAAATGAAATGCAAGCAGAAATCTGAGAAGCACTTGTGTGCTTGTTCCTTCTTGCTGCTTTGGAACACTGTTTCCACACGACGAAGCTCAGGCTGGCTGGCTGGAGGAAGAGCGAGGCAGGTGGTCTTGTTCCTGAGCCAACAGCTTTCCAGCTCCCAGATAGGTGAGTGAGGCCAGCCTAGATTATCCAACCATCAGCCTATCCACAAGCTGACCAGAGTTGCATGAGAAAGCCTGACCAGGTCAGAAAAACCCTCAGTGGAATCACAGAATCATGAGCTAAATAAATGCTTGATTTCTTTTTTAAAAAAGTTATTTTTATTGACAAATAATAATTGTATATATTTATGGGGTACAGTGTGGTATTTTGATGTATGTACACATTATGGAATGCTTAACCAAGCTAATTAACATATGCATCACCTCACATACTTATCTTTTTTTTTTTTGTGGGAAGAACATTTAAAATCTACTCTTTCAGCAATTTTAAAATATACAATACATGGTTATGAACTATAGTTGCCATGCTGGGCAACAGATCTCTAAAACGTCTTCCTCCTGTCTAACTGGAACTTTATGCCCTTAGAGAGAAGAATCGTGATTACCAGAGGCTGGGGGTTGAGGTGGGGAGTGGGAAAATGCTTGATTTGTTTTGAGCCATTATGGTTTGGGGATGTTTGTTAGCAGGAACAGATGACTAATACACTCTATATGTCTCATTTTCTTCTCATCTAAAAAAAAAAATCATACTATATAAGGCTGCTGTGGGAGTCAAATGAGTTAGTATGTGCACAGTGCTCAGAGCAGGTCTGGCACCTGGCGCGTACAATACATTATCCTTGGATGAAAGTACATACTGTTTAGGGAGCAGAGAGGCACCCCATGAGTATTAATTAGTTCCCTGTTCTCTTAGAAAACGTGCTCATCGATGAATTGAACAAAAGTTCAAGTTAAACCCCGAGCTGACTTTCTTGGGCTCTTTTGGTCCACCAAGAGAAACCCATGGGATTTCCACCAGCGATGTTTAAACTAACTTGATCCGAAAGTGTCTCTCATCTTCCAACCAGACCCTTGCATCAAAGTGTTGAAGACCGACTCTGGTGTGATCAATGCCCACCCAGCCCTTGCTTGTCCCACCCTCAGAGGCAGCCGAGTGATGTGCAGACAGCACCTTGCGCATCTGGGCAGCAGGCCTCTGACATGAGCAGAGGGGATGTGTTTCTCTGCCACTTAAAGCTAAGTTGTGCCGGGAGAGCTCTCTGAATGAGCAAGAAGGATTTTTTTTTTTTAAAACAAAAGGTAAGGCAAGATACCTATCTCAGAGTCAGAGAGAGTTGACAGGCAGGACGCACACTTCTCTCTGTCTGGACGTGTCTTGGTGTGGGCAGAGGGGAGGAACGACTGCTGGGAAGTCCTGAATGATGCAAAGCTACTTCTCAGCCAGCACACGAGGGAAGATTTACGACATCTTCTGTTTATTTGGTAGCCGTAAAAACCCTCTGCGTCTGTGATTTAGAGTCCTCGTTTCCAATTTGCCAAGAGGTTCTTTTTTCCGGTGAGGTGTGATGAAGTCTCCCAAGAAAAAAAAGACAGTTCATAAACCTAGCTCACAAAGGGCAGTGCAGAAAAGAGGACAAGGCTCATTGTCCCTCCTCGTGAAAGACAGTCTCTGATCAAATTCACCCCAACAACTGGGGAGCAAAGGGGACTGGAGGTTAAGAGCATTGTCTTTGAAGTCTGCCAGACTTATATTGGAGGGCTGGCTCTGCCCTTCACTTGCTTTGTGACCTTGGGCTAGTTGTTTAATGATTTTCGGCCTTCATCTATACCTTTATAGAGTGGGGGAGGCAGCAGTTCCAACCAATGTGGATGTCATGAAGATAAAGATAATAAATGAAGAGTACCCTGACAGTGCTCATTAAATGACATCTAATGCACTTGCTGTTATATCAAACCATTATTGCATCTCTATAGTGTACCAGCACTGGGCTAGACAGTGAAGGATAGAACAAAGAAATAAGGTACACCCTTTGTCCTAGAGCAGGAGGTTGGCAAACTTTTCCTGTAAAGGGCCAGACAGCAAATATTTTAGGCCTTGTGTGCCTGGAGGTTTCTGTTACAACTACTCAACTTCGCGGTTGTAGGAGAAAAGCAGCCACAGACGACAAAAACGTGGGCATGGCTGTGTCCCAGCAAAACTGGATTTACAAATGCAGGTTGTAGGCTGGATTTGTCCTGTGGGCTGCAGTTTGCCAACCCCTGTCCTAGAGCATTGCATGGTTAGGAGTGTCTTTGGCTACACCTAAGGGAGAACCCTACTACATGAAGTAGGCAGGTACTGGTGTGTGTTCAGTGGTCCAAAGATGTCAACCAGCATTTTTATGGTTCTCTATGTATTTTCTTAATGCTTGTCAACCTCATCACAACTACATTAAAGACAGGGAGAAGGAGAGAAGGGGCAGGGCCAGTGGAGATGTTCTACCTTGTTAGGAGAGCAAAGACTTTCCAAGATCCCTGTGCAGATTTCTGCTTATGCTGCAGCGGCCTGCCTGTGTCATGTGGGTACCTCCAGCTGCAGTGGAAGCTGGGGAGGAGAATATCTGTCATCTCTATCATTTACAGAGCGGGTGGGCAGAGGCGGAGGTGAGAATGGGTGTTGGGTCAGTCAACAATAGTATCTGTGATACCATCAGGTAATGTCACACCATTGAAAGAGACACACACAGAGAATTATGATACAGGCTGCTAAATGATTTCTCTCTCTCTCACACACACAGATGAAATAGGAACTGAAAAGGAAGAATTTAATTCCTTGTTAGAGTTCAGAATATCATAATAATATAGTCATTAATAAGGCTGTTTGAGCAAGAAAATGCAGATGTCTAAATAGAGATTAAAGCATTTGAGAAGGAAAATGAATTAGAGCAAGATTTGAGTATTATTGAAGTAGATCAATTACTGCTTAAAAATATCCACTCCCTCCCTCCCCCTCACTTCCATGCTTATTGGACCTGCTCATGTTGAGTTTAACCATGTAGCTTATTGACATCATGATAGGCAAAGTGCATTTTTCAGTTCCTTGACTTTAGGCTCTGCCGTGGGACTTGGCCAATGAGATGGTAGCATTCATGATACAAGCAGACAGGCTTGAAATGTGTTGGGAGAGGAGCTTCCCCTTGGGAGCTGCTGTGCCTTCTACCTGGGCTCCAGAATGGACATGCTTGGAGTAGATCTGAGCCAAACCTGCAAGGAGCAGCCCAGCCCAGCTGGACCCAAGCTTGAAGCAGAGCTGCTCAGCTGAGCTTAGCAAACTCCCACTCAACCTACAGGTACATGAGTGAAGATAAATGATGGTTATTTTTCACTACTAACTTTTGGGGTGGTTTGTTACACAGCAATACCTCACTGATACAACTGTGCAGGAATTTTAGAACCTATGTTGACATGGATTGGTTATTCATTCATAAATAAAATGTGGCAAATTTCAGCAGAGTGCTATATGCTTAAAAATACAAGTGGAAATAAAGTATAGAGCCAAGAAGGGGAGAGGATTGTTAACTCTATGGAGGAGAGGACGGAGACCCAGCAGGGAAGGAAGGCTTCTTGGAGGAGAAAAGCACCTGAATGGCTATTTTCAAATTAAGTAGAAGACCAGCAGGCAGGTGGAACTGGGGTGACAGTGGGAGGAGAGAGTTCTGAGTGGTGGCATCAGTATCATGTGCAGCTTAGAGGCACAAAGGGGCTCACTGAACATGGGGAATCATTAGCAATTCAGTATTTCCAGAAGGTCAGGGTGAGGGACAAGGTGTCTAGAATCCATTAAGAGGGTCTGCAAGGTCTATGTAAGGCCAAGGAGTTTTTTTTTCCTTGCTTAACCAATGAAGAGCAATGGAGAATGCTGACGTGTTGTAATTATTCATATTCATAAAAATTCTAACAATAACAGATAACATTTATGGAGCACTTACCAGGTGCTAGGCATGGGGTTGTGCACATGTAGGCAGGTGTTATTATTATTCCCATTTAAAAGATGAGGAAACGGAGGCTTAGACAGGTAAAATAGCTGGTCCAAAATTATGGAGTAACTGCCAAGAGTGGGGACTTGACCAAAGCTGCTCAACTCTGGACTCTTTCTCCTTCACCACTGCTATTCCTGCTTCTCTATATGGTAGGCTGGGGAGACAGCTAAGTCACTCAAGATATTGCCAAATATAATGGAATGCATATTCCTGATGTCTATAATTTCAACATACGGTATTGATTCTTGTTACATGAAAGTCAGGGTGTCAGTCAATGAAGAGTTCAAATATGAACAGGACTCGGCTCTTGCCGTTAAGAAATTTGAGTGACAGAAAAACCATGCTAAGCACCAACAATGTTCATCTGTTGATTAAGGCAATTTCCTTGAGGCAGTGGCTCTTGAACATGGCTTTGACTCAAAGCATCTGAATAAGGGAAGTTTTTTTTTTTTTTAATATAAAGCTTTCAGTGCCACCCCATCTAGAAAAAATTTCTTGAGTGTGAATCTCGGAAACCTCGTTCCCTCCCTCTCTATCTCCTCTCTCCCTCTCTCTCTCTCTGCTTCCCAGGTGATTCTATGGTCCCCATGAAGGCGACATTGGCAATCCCTGTTGGTTCTCCTCAGACTCTCCATGATACGGAGTGTTCTGGGCCAGAATCTCCTACAACCACTGGTCATGCATGGCCAGTCAGCCACGTTTTGCAGGGTGGGCAGTGAGTGATGCCTAGAAGCGAATTATAATCCCAAAAGCTAGCCACTGAATTCTAAGAACTGCCCATCTTTACCCTCTCTCCTGGACCAGTTCTTTGAAGGTGCCCACCTGCCTTCAGCCATTGTCAGATTCACAGTGTGGTATCCAGCACGGTACTGGCCATTTAGGGTTGAAAGTGTTCACCAGAGGAGGAATAATGGCAGAAGCTGCATCTACAATGAAATGGAACAAACAGACTGAGCTGTGCTCAGATCGAGGTTTGCCAAAGCTCATTGGCCAAGCGAGAAGCAGCCCCCTGTGGATGAGGGTGAGCTACACTCACTCCGCCATTCTGGTTCTTCACCCTGGATGGTGGAAAAATTACACGTGCACACTTTCTGTTCAGGATCGTCATAGATTTGCAAGTATATTCTTTTCAAATATTGCAATATTTATGGGATAAGCAGCTTTGTAATCAATCAGTGTCATCAAAGATAGTCCCCCCCCCAAAAAAGTCCCTGTCCAGAAAGTTGGAGTTAAGAAAGTTTTCCTATTATTTTACCAGCTTAGAGACTGTTGTAATGGTAGTGGGCAGAATGGGGTCCCTCTGCAGCCCCTCCAAATATGTCCACATCCTAATGCCTTGAACCTGGAACCTGTGAACATGGCATTACTTGGGAAAAGGGTCTTTGCAGGTGTAATTGAGGTAAGTATCTCTAGAGGGAGCTTGTCCTGTGTCCTAGTCCATTTTGTGCTGCTATAACAGAACACTTGACGCTGGGTAATTTATAAAGAACAGAGATTTATGTCTTACAGTTCTGGAGGCTGAGAAGTCCAAGGTTGAGGGGCCTGCATCTACAAGAGGGACTTCTTACTGTGTAATCCCATGGCAGAAGAGAAAGAGAGAGAGAGAGAGAGAGACAGACAGACAGAGAGACAGAGAGAGACACATACACAGATAGAGAAAGAAGGGGGCTGAACTCATCCTTTACTAAGGAGCCACCTTCCAGGATAACAAACCCAGTCCTGCCATGATGGCGCTAATCCACTGATGAAGGCAGAGCCCTCCTGACCTAATCGCCTCTTAAAGGTCGCACCTCCCACACCGTTGCTTTGGGGATGAGGTTCCTGACACATGAACTTTGGGGGATGCATTCAAACCATAGCATCCTGGCTTATCTGGGTGGTCCCTAATCCTATAAATGTCCTTATAAGAGTGAAGCAGAAGGAGCTTTGACAGCAGAAGAAGAGGAGCCACGTGGCCACAGGGGCAGAGGTTGGAGTGATGCAGCCACAAGCCAAGGAACACTGATAGCCACCAGAAGCTGGAAAGGCAAAGAATGGATTCTTCTCTAGGGTCCTTGGAGGATATGTGGCCTTGCTGACACCTTGATTTTGGTCTTCTGGGTTCCAGAACTGTGAAAGAACAAATTTTCTGTTGTTTTAAGCCACCCGGTTTGTGGTGATTTGTTATATCAGCCACAAGAAACCAATGCAGGGACTATAGTTCCTTATGCCTTGTGCAGTCCAGAAAGGGCTGACTTTGGAAGCTTGGCGGGGAGTGGGGATGCACCGTGGTGGCGGTCAGTGCTAGTCTTCGGGAGGGCGGCTGAGCCTCGACGGGTGGGGTGGGCCTCCACCTCGGGTGCAGATCCAGTAGCTGTTCCAGACACTCTCTTTGCAGACATCAATTTTGGAGCCCTGAGAGCATTTTTGCTGCTTTCTCAAATAGGAATGCAGCGAAGGCAATCTGATTTTGCCTTGATATTTACATGCACAGTCAGGACTGATTTCTGCTGATGCAATGAAATATCTCTGAAAGAACTCACATCTGTATCTGTGGGAGGATGCTTTTAGCTCAGGTCCCAGTGTGTGGGCTTGTATTCAGAAGAGTTGAACAAAACTTTTCTGAATGTCTATTCTATTCCAGTCCTCATACTGAGCCTGGGGGCTACCAAAGTGACTAAGGCACCATTTCCCAATGTCAGGAGCTTATAGTTCTTGGACTGAAATAATAATTCAGTACAGTATGGTACATTTTAAGTATGGTATATGTTGTGTACATAATCGCACTTGTGTGTTTGTGTATGTGTGCATACTTTTGTGTACTCGTTAATACAGGGGCACATACCTGCCTGTCTGCATCTGAATGTGTGCACACTCGGTGTGCAGATCTGTGTGTGCTTGCTTTTGTCCACACAATGTGTCTCTATCCATGCACAATTCGCATGTGCATTTTCCAGGATGAATGTTTTATCTGCTTTTTAAAAGGTTTTGCAGTCTTTGAGCAAAGATAGATAGGTTGCATTCCTTTTTTTTTTTGGCCTAGTCAAAGTTGGTCCTAACCAAGGCTTAGCACAGGAACTGCTACCCAGTCCAACTTCAGGTCATCTTTCACCCATAGGATGCTGCATGAAGAAACTTGAGGGGCTGATGGGTTCCTCACTGGATAAGCCTCCCAGGCAACCCCTTTCCTCCCGTCCCTAGGCCTCCTTTCACTTCCTAGTATTGTCTACAAGGGTGCAGATTCTCCACTTCGCCCCACTAACTTTGCTGTATGTGCCCCAGAGAGACGCAAGCACTTTTCCCTTTGGGGGATTTTGCTGCTAATCCCCAGGTAGGAGTTGATGAGCATTGTACCGTTGAATACAGAGAAGTCATGTCCTTTAAGGAACCACCCCTGAGCCTGTAAGTTTTATTGTGGGTTGAGGGTGATGGGTGGACTTTTAAGCACCCAAGGGCATCCAACAAAGGCCCCTAAAGTTATTGGGAGGAGCTGTTGGGGGGAGATAAAGCAATAAGCAGAGCAGGACCCTGCTGAGAAATAGCACCAGACAGAAGCCTGTGTTCCGATGTCAGCTCTGTGTCACCTTGTGGTGTGACCTTGGGCTGATCACGTTCCTCTGAGTGTTAGCCAGGTTAGATGAGGCCAAGTAGACACTGGAAACCCATGAAAGTACTTGTTCAAAAGACAAACATCAAGTGAGGACTCTGGAGTCACTAACAGGGAATCTGCAGGGGTAGGGGCCAGGAATCCCATGTTTAATACACTTTCTTTCCACGTGATTCTTTTGCCCTCCGGAGTTTAGAGACCAATGGACATGTCAGTCTCTGAAGTTCTTTTCGGATACTCAGACTATTATTCTGGGAGAGAAAATATTGGCAGAGAATAGATGGGATTTTCTAACGGAAAAGAAATGAAAACCCTACGTCTTGCAGGAAATAGGGAAAGAAAACTGTTTGAAGAAGAGGCACGTCATCCTAGCAGGAGAGCCTGGGGTTGGGTGTGTGACCTGGCATGTTAAAGCCAGGCTGGCTGGGCTCCAGGACCAAGGATGCTCCACCAGCCTCTCCGTATCAATCTATCTCCCCAGCCCCAAGATCAGGGGAGCATTTGGTGTCTTGAAGCATTTTGCAACTATAAATCAGAAGCCTGCAGTTTAATAAAGAGCTGTACTGTCCTAATCTTGTGCAATACACTGAACCAGCGTTTTCCAATTGTTGGTTTGTAAATTGGTTCCCACAGGTGAGCCAGTCCAGCCATGTTATTAAATAATAGCATTAATAACAACAACAACAACATTTGCTGAGCATTTATCATATGCCAGATGCTATGTCTAGCCTTTTATAGGAATTAGTCCTGTTAATATTGGCGACAATTCTTTGAGTTAGGTGCCATCGTTATCTCCATTTCAAAGATAAGAAAACTGAGTCCCAGAGAGGTTAATTAACTTGCCCATGGTAATATAGCATCGGGGCATCGGGTCCCTGCTAGCCTATGAGAGCCTGTGTGCAAATCAGAAAGCGTTGTCCTTTTGAATTAGAACAAGATGCTCTTTTTGGTGGATACAGCTCTACCAGTGTACAGGTTGGCAAGTGGTTGGCATCTTTATGTAAGGAAGAAGTAACCCCATCCTCCAGATGGAGCCAACCCCAAACTGGCATGCCTAGCTTGGCAAATACAGGGCAATCTGGACTTTAGCCCCCATTCACCTCCTTATGTGGGAGCATGTGTGCAGTGCACAACTTGCAAAACCACACCAGGCAGCCCTCCCCCATGACTACCAAGTGGTAAGCCTGGGATTTGATCCTAAGCTCTCTGACTGCTTATTAACTGAAGAGCCTATACCTTTGGCCACAACAGATTCCAATCCTTGGCAATATGTAAAAGTAATAGACGCTTTTCTTTCTTTTTATAAAAGGGGCACGTTGAGAGCCCACAGAATGGTAAGATGGGAGTAGTCACTGCTCAGTTACTGGGTGACGGATCACTTGGCAGAACAGAGAGTTTTTCACCATTGTCATTTTAAATTATTCTGTTTTCAATGAGATATTTTTAAAGGGGTACCCGGAGTGGACTATTGGTTTGAAGTAGGATACAAAAGGGCTCCTGAGGTTGAACTGTCCATCACGGAGAGGCATGATAATTGTGCAGATGAAGCTCAGGACGGTCTTTACCCCCGTCCGCAGCAGTGTCCATCTGATCAGGATTCTCACTTAGCACAGCTGGTATTCCAAAATGAATGCTGAAAAGAGAAACTTTTATTAAGAACTCTCGAAACTCAACAGTAAAGACACACAAAAAATCCAATTAGAAAATAGGCCAAAGACATGCAGAGACATTTCACGAAGAGGATACACAGGTGGCCAGTGAGCACATGAGAAAATGCTCAACATCGTCAGCTAGTAGGGAAATGCAAATGAAAACTGTAAAGGGGTTTCATTGCGCATCTATCAGAATGGCTAAAATAAACAAATAGTAGTAACACCAAACGCCGGCAAGGTTGCAGGGAAACTGGCTCACTCACACGTTGCTGGTGGGAATGCAAAGTGGTATGGCCGCTCTGGGGAATGGTTTGGCAGTTTCTTACAAACTAAACCTGCAATCGCCACAGAGCCCTGCCGTTGCCACACGGGCAGTTATGTCAGAGGAATGAAAACTTACGTCCGTACAAAACCCGCACATGAATGTTCATAGGAGCTTTATTTACAATAGCTCCAAACTGGAAGCCACCCGGGTGTTCTTCAGTGAACAAATGGCTAAACCAGCTGTGGCACATCCACACCATAGGGTGTTACTCAACAATAAGAAGGAAGGAACCACTGATACGCTCAACAAGTGAGAAGTAGCTGCCCAAGGCCACCTTCCAAGCTGGGAGTTGACTTCATCTGCCTGATTCCCAAGCCAGTGCACTGTGTCTCCATGCTGACCTCGGATTCTCCCGTTGGGTCCACTGGGAAGGGGCGATCCAGGCATCTGAGAGAAGATGACACGTTGCCGGCGACCACAGCCAATGGCAAAGCCAGGCTGGGAGGGGAAAGGGTCGCCCGATGGAGAAGACAAGTGGGCGTCCGGGCTGCAGGCCCCCCCCCCCCGGCCCCGTTTTCACTAAGTGCTCTCGGCTCAAGACTGTCGTACATCAGGCCACTGTCTGCTCCGTGAAAGCAGATGACAGCACAGAGCTGTTGCTGTCTCCATCCCTGCCATGCCTGTCACATTGACGGTAATCTCTTACAGGAACGGGAACCCCATTCACCTCTACCGAGGGCAGAGAAGAGTCTGGGGTGGAGGGGAGAGTGATCGGGGGAGGGCGAAAGGAGGGGCCTCTGCTGGATGCTGCAGTGGAAGCGGCCCCCACCCAGACCTGGGAACTTGATGAGAACAGGTGGGTGGGGAGGGAAGGACACTAACCCTGGCCGGGTGCCCCTCCCACTACGGACGCGGACCCACAGCCATGTCCCTCTACAGCTGAGGAGCCGGAACGTTGAAGAGCTTAGGTGCTTTTGTTCTTTAAATTAAAAAAAAGAACCATAACACCTTTCACGTTTCTTTTTTATCTCAGCATCCTCACTGTGGGCTCACACAGAAGCCTTCCCTGCGGTCCCCGCACCAGGACGACTTTCTCCGCGACAGGCTTCCTCAGCGCTGTGCACTTTCCCTCCGCAGCACTCGCCCCACCTGGAACGGTAACTAAGTAATTAGCAGCGCACTTAGCGATTTGATCTCCTTCTCCCCCTGTGGAACGGGGACCTCATGAAGGCAGAGGCCAAACCTGTGCTAATGACCGAGTTTCTGTTACGCAACCCTGCACGCAAGCAGGTGCCCAATACACGTGGATACGTGGGTCGCATATTAAAGATAAAACAAAGTTTTCTTGGTATCACAACTCCAATGATTGTAACGAAATACTGGTTGACTGGAAATCTTGCTCCATTTATTCACCTAACGGCTCTTCATCTTACGTACCCCTACGACATACAAGGCTTTTGCTCAGCACTGGGAATACTGCAGGACAGTACCGGTGACAAAACAGACAAAACAGTACTGTCCTTGTCTGCAAAGATAAAGCTCGCTGTCTAGGGCCTCGAGATGCAGCTTCATAAGCTGGAACCTCGTATGAATGTTGTTCAAGGTGGGTCTACTGGTCCCTGAGGCTGGTGCCTGGGTCAGGATCCCAGGGAAGCCCAGTAACTATTCTACCCCTCTCTCCTGATACCTGATTATCTGCGCATTTCACAAGTGCCTTAAAGTCCCCTTCAAGGGGTCCTGTCTGGCACGATGGAAAAATCTTCAAGTTGAAGTCAAAAAAGCGTTGGGTTTCTGTTTAGCTGCCCCATGTTGGAGCTATGTGACCCTGGGGAAGTCACTCAGACCCTCTAAGCCTTACTTTCTACATTAGCGAGCAAAAGTCGACTCCTACTTCGCAGTATGGAATGTGACGGAGACATGAGATGATGCACCTGGTGCACCAGGCTCGGGCTGAGCCCGCGGAACCTACTCCTCGGAGGTGGGGTTGCCTTCCTCTCCCTTTTCTCGCTGTGTTCTCCCATGACGGGCCCTTGTGCATTTCTGGGCCTCGGGGAGAACTTTGGGCATCATGTTGCCTGCAAGGCAGATAAGGAAACTCCACGCTAATGAAGCTTCGGGGATTTCCGGTGGAGTTCATTCCCTGATCAGCACTCACATGGTTTTGAGAAACAGACAAACCCAACACATTCATCTGGTATTCTGCACCTCCTACCCCCAGGAGGCTGCTTTTTCCTTAAAGACAAAGAGCCATTTTGTCTCTTGAATGTCTGAAAATGGTGTTTGCCCCCCTCTCTCCCTTTCCCTTCCTCCCCTCCCCTCCTCTCTTCTTCCCTTCCCTCTCCTTCCTTTTCTACCTACTTTCCTTCCTTTTTCTCCTGTTATTTTCCCTCTCTGAGCTGGTCCCTTGTATTCTATCTCCATCATCATCACCATCACCGTCACTGTCATCATTGTCATCATCACCACTTGCTGTCCATGAGATCCATTTTTCAGGGAGTTACAGGGCATAATTTAATACTCTTTACAAAGGGCACATACAAAATGTGGGGCATGACCTAAATGAGTCTGCTGGTGTGTTTCTAATTTCCTCCCCTTTCCTTTCTGAGTGTTTATAAGAAGAGAACAAATTACAGCTGGGAACAAGGAGAAAAGAACTGGAAAATTTTCCAGACAGAGGATTTCATGGACAGAAATGCCTGCTTGGCATCTCCCCTGGGATGGCTGCCGGGCATCCCAAACACAAGGGCCCCGGACTAGACCACCGCACCCCTGCTCTACCACGTCCTTCCCGTCTTTCGTGGCAACCTACCATCCCAGTTGCCTGGACTCGTCCTCGATTTCATATTTCTTTCCACCTGCATCCAGCCCATCAGCTGTTGGCTCCACCGCAAAGCATACCCAGTGTCCAACCAGTTTTCACTGTTCCCACTGTGATCTCCCCCACCAGTGTTTCTCACCTGGATCCCTGAAAATCCTCCCAAATGGCCTCCCTGCTTCCTTCTTAGCCCTTCCCTTTGTGGTCTGCTATCAACACAACCACCTGAACATAAGTCAAGTCACGTCTTTCTTAATATCTTTCTTTTGCTTAAAGCCTCGCAATGGTGCCCAATTCACTCAGTGCAAAAACCCAATTTCTTGCAACATCTGGTGCCTCATTCTCTCTGATCCCATTTCCTAGTCTCTCCCACTCATTTTCTCTGCTTCAGCCACTCTGGCTTCCCTGCTCTCCCTTGAACACCCCGGATATGCTTTCACTGCAGGGCCTTTACCAGGCTGTCTGGAATGCTCTTCCTCCAAATGCCACTTGGCTCACTCCTTCTCCTCCTTCACACTGCTGTCCAAATGTCATCTTCACAACAAAATCTACCCTCACCATCCTATTTCATACTACAAACTGCCTCCCTGGCTGGCATTCCGTATTCCCCTCATCCTGCTCTATCTTTTCTTGTTTCTACAGCACTTAGCACATTACTAAATGATTACTAAATAAATGATTTGCCTACCTAGTATTTGATTGTCAACTGTCTGTCTCTACCTGCTAGAATGTAAGCTCTCCAAGGGTAGGGATCTTTTTTTTTCTTTCTGATGTATATCAGGCACTTAGAACAGTCTGGCACATAGTAGACATTCTATATATATTTTCAAATGGATGAATAAAAACATGTCTCATCAAATGCAGGAACTGGGATACTGGAAACGCATCATCCATCCATTCTTTCATTCAGCACATATTTAGAATTCCCTACTCTGTGTCAAGCACTGTGCCAGTTGCTGAGATTTTTATTTTTATTTCAGAATATTACGTGGGTACAAATGTTTAAGTTACATATATTGCCTTTGCACCACCTGAGTCAGAGCTGCAAGCATGCCCATCCCCCAGATGGTGCACACTGCACCCATTAGGTGTGGATATACCCATCCCCTCCTCCCCCTCCCACCTGCCCAACACCTGATGAATGTTACTTCCATATACAGTTGCTGAGATTTTAATGGTTGGTAAAACCAGATGTGGTTCCTGTTCTCACAGAAATGAACATAATAAAATGATCCCTGGGGAATTTGAATTGTGAACAGTGCTATTAAGGCGAGGCCCATGTGTGGAAGGCCAGAGTAGGGGCTTTGGGCTTATTGTAAGGGATCAGAAGTTTCCCCAAGGAAAGGGGAGGTAAGCTGAGATGTGAAGGATGAGGAGACCTTGAGTGGAGGATGGATGGGTGTGGGTGGGGCAGGGACATGTTCCAGGCAGAGGGAACGGCCACGGCTGTGTGATGTGAAGAAGCACAGTGGTTGGGAGAAGCAAGAGAAGGTCGGAGTGACTGGAGTGGGCTGGGGTGTCCAAGTGAGGCTGGACATGTGCGCAGGATGCAAACTGTGTGGGATCTTCCAGGCCACGGTTAGGAATTTGGTCTCTATCATGGAAACCGTGGACGTCATTGCGGGATTTTAAGAGAGTAGGATGAGGTGATAAGAGTTGTGTGTCACAGAGACCCCTGTGGCTGTAGAAGTGACTGGGGGGATAGAAGTGGAAGCAGAGTCCAGCAAGGAAGTCGCTGGAGCTACCTAAGGGAGAGGGGCTCGAGGCCTGCCCTGCTCTGATGGGGACGGAGATGAAGGGACGTAGATGGTTTCATTTGAAAGATGGATGGGAGAAGTCAGGTAGCTCATTCTGTGCTCCACAGCTGAGCCTTCTTTAAGAAACAGGCAAGAGCCACAAGGCCACCTCAAGGCTCCTGGGGAGGTTCTGGTGTTGATGCATCCGGAGGTTGCAAAGGGTCTCGCTGGGGAGCAGAGGAGATGTGCTGCCCCGTGTCTGTGACAGCAATTTCACCGCTCCGACTTCCGTCTTTACCAGCCCTGCACCCCTGGGCAGCTCCAACTATACTAAAATTCCTGCTCTTCCCAGGGCACAGCCTCAGGCTTCTACACAGGCCGTCGCCCCCACCTGGCAAGCTCTGCCCCCCTTCTCTACTCAGCAAGCTCTTACTCATCAAAGCCCTTTAAAATCAGCACCTTGAAGAGCCATCACTAATATCCTCAGGAAGGTTTTCTCTCTGTCCTCTGCGTTTTTGTAAGTTTTGGTCACTTTAAAATTATTATTACCCTGTGGTGTCACAATCCATTTCCATGTTTGTCTTCACTGGACTGCATAAGGTCTAACTCAGTGTCTTGTACAAAGTAGACATAATAATAATGATATCTGAAGTTTATCACGTGTCTACCACGTGACAGGTGCTAAGGTTTTATATGCACTACTCATTCAACCCTGTACCAATCTTACAAGGTAGGCACCATCATCATCTGGGTTTTACATATGAGGAAACTGAGTCGCAGAGTGAATAAGTGGCTTGCTTGCAATCTACTTCTCTGAATGATGGGCCAAGATTCACATCCACACACCTTTGTCACCCACCATAGTTAGCGTTCACTGATGGATTTTGCCCTCAACAACTATCGCTGTGTTGTAGAAAGAACAGGGTTTGAGCTCTAGCTTTTCCATTCATGTGTTGTGTGACCCTGGGCACGTCACTTTCCTTTCCTGCATCCTAGTTCTCTATGCATAAAATAGGATTAGTAATAGCATGATATTTTCATGAAGGTTAAATGAAATATTATAACATTGGAAAAATGCCTGCCACATATTAGGTACTCCATTAATACAAGATCCCTCTTAATCTCTTCTACCCCCCAACCAAAATGGTAAAATGGTATATTCATCCTAGAGTCAAGATACTGAAAACAACATTCTTTACATACCAACTGCCACAGTGAACAGAGATTTCGAGACTTTCAGCAATGCAGAGCACCCCAAAGTTGCCGGTAGCTGCAGGATGCTTCTTACATCTGTGACACAAGGACATTTGGGGCTTCCTGTACATGCACCGTAATGCACATTTTTTTATGAGGCACATCAATTATGCATCCACTTGCCTCCATTAATATTTCAGGCTTCATAAGCATAAATAAAACATACATCACTTAGAAGTTTGCAATCAGATTTCTTTCCCAATCTTCTCTCCCTACCACCCCTATTTCTAAAGCTGAGCATTGGGGTGTATGCTCCACAACCGTAAATCATTCAGGACCATCCTTCGGGGCAGGGGTGTGCTCCCCAGCCAGGTTGGAACAATTGATTCACAGAATCTTGGCGTGCAGTTGCTGAGCAACAAAAGTGACCAAGTTCTATTGTTTTCTTCCTTTCTAGAAGAAATTAAAATTATTCATGAGGTGCCACTCAGCTGAACACTTGGATCCTTTCCTCCACTGCAGGGACAGATTCTCTGGCCAGAACTTGCTCCCAAAGAATTTAACATTGGTTAAAAGTGAACATCTCCTCCAAAGGGGGACATTAATACACTTAATGTTCAGGGAGTCTTGGCATTCCCCGCCGAGAGGCTGCCAAACAAGCTACATTAGGTGGGTACTTTTGCTGCTGATGGGATTAACAGGTGGCCCAAAGTACACTGCACATCTTTATTCACTGGGATCGAGTGCAAGCAGGTGTGCACTGATTGTAGTCCAAAACATAGATTGACCATCACCTGCAACAGGTCCTTTGACAGTACACTTGCAAGTCACCCAGGCGCAGGGGAATTGGGTCATTGGTCTTGCTTAGACCGACAGGCTGAGGGCCTGGGCACCTCCGATAGTTTTCTCTTTGGATTTGGCGGAGGACAGAAAGGAGTCTGATTCTGAGCTTGCCCTCAGAACACCCTGATGCCAGGGTCACTAAGTCAAACGTTGACAGGTGTACAATGTGAGCTAGCAAAGCATTGATGGGTGAACGGGGAATCTGAGAATGAGAAATCCGACTAAGGCACCGTGGCCAGGGACACACGGATTGTAAATGATGGAACTGGAACTTGAACACAGGTCTCTGTGGCCCCAAGATTTTTAAGAGCCCTTTTGTGGGCAGCTGAGGTCATGAGATAAAGCAAGAAGAGCTTCACAAATCAACACGTGGCCACAGGTTTCTGTTGTGAATGATTTCACGTTTCTATCTTTCAATGGACAGGTGAACGGTGGTCCTCTCCATTCTAGAAGGAAAAGTCAGGATTTCTGTGGCTACAGAAGTCACCCTGTGTTCTTCTACTTCCATTTTTCCTTGTTTATCTCAAACACATTGCTCTGGGAATTCAAATAAAGGCAACTTCCCCAGCTGCCATGTGCTCTCCCTGGTGGCATTGTTCGAATTCTTGGATTCCCTCCTTCTCTGTGCACAGACCTTGCCGTTAGTAATTCCTATGAGGGGAGGATGTCGAGCAGCCTGCCAGGTCCCATGTGACGTTAAGGGTACCAATCTAACCGCAGATGTACAATAACCCTCCTTTGGCACACCACTGAAGGTAGAGTCTTTTGACAATGGCCCTGTGCCTGGCACTTGGGTTGAAAGTGACCTATATGTGAATCCTTTATCAATCCACGAACCACTCAAGTCCACTTGCCACACAGTCCACGGTTTGGGCTCCTGCTGTGAGCCAATGCTATTGCTCAGCAGCGCTTGCCAATTGGCAAGGATCCGGTTAAAATCTTTTACAAAATAGGTGCTGTTTTAAACTGCCAGTGGCTATGAAAATTGGCGCAACTCTTTAGGGAAAAAAGTGGGAATATAAATCAAGAGCACTGAAGACTGCTGGTAATTTGACTTCTGGGAATCTGTCATAAGGGAATCCTTCTCTGTGCCAGACCATGTGCTAAACAGTTTACATAAGGACCTCACGTGTCCCCACAACATTGCCATGAAGCAGATACAAATATACCCATTTAAAGACAAGGGAAGGATAGTTCGGAGAGGTTGAGTCACTTGCCCAAGTCCTTCAGGTGCTGGGCAGGAAAGGATCCATTTCTCCTTTGGACAAATTAGCCATGCAGTTGGCCACATTCCATAACCACGCTATTTTGGAAGCTCCATTTAATAAGTTAAAATGAATTTTATGGGCAACTGAGTAATTATCTGACTTGAACCCAATTAAAAATGAGTTCATTCTGCCTGAGTTTGAGTGCTTCTCTTGATTAACGCTGGACAAATGGAAACTGTCCTTTTAACCAGGACTCTGAAGTGCAGATTGCCAGGCTGGCCTCTGCACAGAGCATCCACAAAGAGGCTCACAGGGTGGACAAGCATGTGCCCACCTGTCCACATCTCTACGTACGTGCACCAATCAGGGAAAAGGCTCTTGACTCCTGCAACCAGACATTTCATTTGCATCTTCTGCAGCCAAGTGGTTTAACGGCAACCTATTTCTTTCTGGAAGTTCAGTGAAGATGGACATGGACTTTAGAATCTCTAGACCCAGGACTATAAACTGGCTCTGCCACTTAGCAGCTGTGATGTTGGGTAAGTCACTTCACTCCTGTCAGCATCATTTCTTTTATCTGTAGGTGATGGAAGGAATGAATGGTCAGGGACTTTGGTTGTAGGCAACAGAGCTAAGCCAGAGTGTTGCAAAGAAATGTACCATCAGAGGGCCAGGGAGTTGGGCTTAGAGCCACGCAGGCAGCATCAGCTCCCAGAATCTCCAAGCAGAGCTGGTTGCCATCCTCCTACTGTCACTCGAGAGCCTATATCGTCCACAGAACAGCCCTGGACACTGGGTGTGCTGTTGCTCCCAGCAGCCCTTCATGCCCCGGGAAACTGGAAAGGGCTGCCACCACGACCATCACGCATATTCAAAGTGTGGATTTCACTGGTTCCCTGTTTTTTGGTGTTCATAGCTCCAGCTTCACTGTGGGGCAGGCATAACTGATTGGCAGAGTGTGGCAGTCAGCGAGGCCTGTGAAAGTGGGTTTTTAGCACCTTCACCTCCTGTAGTGGCAGGTGAGCTCTGCCTCAAAACGTGGGGAAAACACTCCAGGTAAAGGAAGAAACATTTCTCAGGTGCTCAGTAGCCAAAAAGAAAACTGCAGACACACATTACAAATGAGAATAACCATCCTCATCTGCTTGGCTTCATGCATTCATTCATCATTCATTCATTCATTCATTCTACAAGTACGTACTGAGCACCCGTTATGTACCAGGCACTATGCTAAGTCTGGGAATACAGCCGCGAAACAAGGATTTATTGTGAAGATTCATTAATACATTATTGCTCGTGACAGCAATATCACTGATTCCCCTGTTCTGAGCTTGAATTCTGTGCCAGGCACTGCACTGGCACTTGATGCCTGTTCTTCTGACCCTGCCAGTGAATGAAACTTTCTCTCCAAAAGATCATTGCGCAGTGCCGTTGTGCAATAATCCCCAAGAGCAGGCAGCCAAGAACAGCGAATTCTCTCTCCTCAGCCCAATAGGTTCAAACTCTGATCCCAGGAGATTAGGTTTACTTGCCTTTCCTTTGGACATCAATAAGCTTAAAAATCAAAACACGGAAACCTGAGAATTTTGCCTAAATGCGTGATGTCAGCTGCTCCAGCTCAATCAAGGGGTTGACGGCTGCCGAGCAGGTTACAAATGGAATTAAGGGCAGCCGTGGCATTGACGCACAGCTTGAAAAGGCTTGCTGCTTGGAGACTCGGGTCATCTGTCTCCCGACCCCCTCCCTGTGCTGAGCGAACTGATATAATTAAAGACATGTTTCTGTTTGCAAAGTGATGGACTGAGCTGGCTTTCTGGGCTGCAACATCCGTCATCCCAGCCTGAGTTCAGGGTTTCTTGGGGTTGCTGTCCCCAGCCCCAAGAGCAGAGAGGGAGCCCAAGGTTCACAGTGGGACTTTGGAGTCCCCTGTTACAAGGTGAAATAATGGGAAAGGTGCATTTGTCAAAATAGACATGAAAATAAAAGCCAGATGTGTCCCAGTGAAATCCCTGAGTAGGAAGCAGGCGTGGGCCTGGCTACTCCCAAGGCAGGCAGGAGAGGTTAAACAGGTTGAATTTTTATCAATCTGACCATTCTTTGGATTGATGTGCAAAGGGCAGCCCCTTTCCCCTTCCTTATTGTTTCCACCCCCTTCTCTTTTAATAAACTCACCCAGGATCTGAGAAGATCAGATCTGTTCCCAGCTCCTGCCACCTGGAAGCGGGTGTGTAACGCCAGCAGTATTTGCCCTCCTTTTTATTCATTCCTGCAGCATCTACTATTAATATGAGCAACGCCCCGTGCACGGAGCTTATAGACTGGAGGGAGACACAGACATCAGTTCAGTAACTCCACAGACACATGTGATTCCAATTTGTTGAAAGGAGCTATGGGGACACAAAAGGATTTGGGAGCTGCAAAAATAGGAAATTTGATCAAGGTCCTGTGCAAATGCTTCCATGTGTCTATGTGCCTCTGAAATGCTATGTAAAAGGGGAGTAGGAGTTAGCTGATTAAAAAGAACAGCTAATGCAAAGGCCCTGTGGTCGGGGGGAAGGTGTGAGCTGAGACTGGGGAGGCAGGCAGGGTCAAATCACAGAGGGCCTTATAGTGCACGTCAAGGATTCTGGTCTTTATCCTGAGAGCGGCGGCTAGCCATGGCAAGGTTTTAAGCAAAGGAGCAACGACAAGATGAGGCATTAATTTTGAGATATCTCAAAGAGATGAATCAAACAAATTTGGGGAGAGTTACTTGAGTGGAGCTAGAAAGAGGAGTGAAGAAGCTATCGCCACAGTCCAGGCAAGAAATGATGGTGGCCCAGGCTAGGGAGGTGGCAGCAATGATGCGGTGACGGTGGCTTCTGTAGTGTTTGTGGGAAGTAAAAAACAATGCTAGAGCATGGTGATGCGGTCGCTGTCAGGAGTGCAGTCACAAAGTGGAGTGAAGGGGCTTCTGGGTATCCTCCAATACTGGGGCCCTAAGGATCTTATCATCTCGTTCCATATCTTCTACGTACACTTGGACGGACGGGGGACTTGTCCAAGTCCGCAGAGCTGGCCGGGCAGAGGCGGGGCCTGTGTAGGGCCAGCTCTGAGGTCCTAGAGCGTATCCCTGTGTTGTCCTAAGGGAGGGCTCCTCTGCCTTCTGCCTACTGTTGTTAAACAACCAAGTAATAAGGGAGAGGAGGGAAATACTGTGAAAGATGAGTTAGCTGAAACTGTTTCTCACTTTAATGATTCTGTGAGGCCTGTTACATCCTCTGTCCTCGGGAGTCCAGGTGATCCATCTGCCCTCCAAAGTGGATCTACCCAAGTCCTGCTTGGCCCTTCCAGAACTCTCAATGGTGGCCTTTTGCTAGAACTATTAGATACAAACAGAAGCTTGACATTGTATAATACAAAGACTTTCAATCAGGAAGACCCAGGTTCAAATCCTAGCAGTGCTCCTAAGCATCTGCTCTGGAGAAACACCTGCCTGTATGCGATGAGAGGCGGGCATGGGACTCTTGCTGCGAAACAATTGAAATCAACCTGCAAGTTTATTAATGGGGGAAAGGATAAAAGAATGCACATCAGTTGGAGAGGCAGATCTCGAAGACAGACTTGAATAAGAAAAAAAAAGTGAGTTGCTGAGGAATCCATTTGGAATGGTACCATATATGTAAAAAAGGTGCAGAAAATTTTGCCATGCATTTTACGGAGACATTTATGTGCATGTGAAATAATAAAAAGGGGCCTGGGAGAACAGGTACGAAGTTCATAATGCTGTTTGGGGTGGAAGTCAAAGGGACTTTGTCTGCACTGTTCTAATTTTCTAAAAGGAGAATGGATTCATTTATTATAAGAAGAAACACTCCGGCAGTGTGACCTCAGACAAATAATATAAATTCCTTCTGAGTCTCCATCTTATCACCTTATTAATTCTGCGAGCAGTTATTAATTACTGTGCTTTACCTGTGCAGGCTGCAGGGGACACAAAGTCGAGAAGATGGAGCCCCTGCCCTTGGAGGAGCTGCGGTCTCTTGGGACAGAGAGGAAGCACGTCAGTAACCAGAGTCCAGAACAAGCCAGGGCCCCCTGACGAAGGGTCGCTGCCCAGCTGGGGGTGCAGGCAGGACACCCGTGGATACTGGTGCTGAGCTCACTTTGAAAGGCAAGAAGGTGCTCACCAGTTGCAGGCTAAGAGTATGGGCGACGCAGGCAGAAAAACAGTGTGTGCTCCACGCCAGGCTGATTAATCACCATTTCGTCTGCAATGCAAAACCAAAAACAAATGCCGCTGCTGTTCTCAGCTTGTTTTATGTCTTTTTCTTAAACGCTGGCATCATTGATATGATAGAAATCATGATATTTAGCACACAAAGTTGTTTTGAGGAAAGGATATAGCACATAGCAGGTGTTTAACAGACATGACTTCCCGTCTCACCTGTTGCCTCGCGAAACTCACCTTAGCGGGCTGAATAACGGCATGCAAGGACGTCAGGTCCTGATCCTTGGAATGTGTAAATGTGACCTTTATTTGGGAAAAGGGTCTTTGCAGAGATGATTAAGTTAAGGATCTTGTGATAGAGAGATTACTCCGAATTATCCACGTGGGCCCCAAATACAGCCACAAGTGTCCTCATAAGAAAGAAGCAAGGGGAGGTAATACAGGCGCACAGGAGGGGAGGAGACAACATGGCCACCAAGGCAGAGAGAGATTGGGTGACTCTGACACTGCAGATTCAAGCGATGCAGCCACAAGCCAAGGAGTGCCGGCAGCCCCCAGAAGCCGGAAGAGGCAAGAAAGGACTGGAGGGAGCCCGGTCCTGCTCAGCCCTAGTGACGGTGATTTGGGACATCTGTCCTCCTTAACTGTGAAAGGATATATCTCTGTAGCTTTAAGCCACTCAGCCTGAAGTCATTTGTTATAACAACTACAGGAAACAAATGCACCCAAGTGTGTCATCTACAGCCCTCATCACTTTTTACTGCATCGCAACCAGGACATCTAATGAATGCACTTGCAGCAAACGTGAGAATTCTTGGTCTCCCTAGGAATGGACGCGTGGGGGGAGAGAGTAATGCTGCCTCGAACAGGGAAGACTTATTGATCCTTTCGGACGTGAGGAGGCTGTTGGGTTGTGGCTGGAGAGCCAGTCTGGAACAGGAGTTCCATTGTCTGGAGGCAACCAGTGGCCACGGGGAAGGCTCCTGGGATCTTATCCAGGCAACACAATGCCCTGAGCTGAGAGGCAGAGGCAGGGGCATAACCAAGAGGAAGCTGGAGTTGTTTCTGGAACCCAGAAACGTGTCAAATCTGAGGAGTAAAGCCTGGGTGGGCTAGAACCAGTCAGGGTGGATAAGTGAGGGTCCGCCAGTGTGGACTGTTCAGTGGCATGTGTGGGGCACTGTGCTAAGATGACCTGTGCACTAGGTCATCTCATGCCTTTTTTTTCCTTTTGAAACTCTTTGTAATAATCTATTTGCTCGATTTCAATGAAAAACAATTTCCTATGTTACACATCTAAGCCGTAAGTGGTTGACTTCAAACGGATGCTTAGAGATTTTCCCCCCGTATTTTTTATTCTAATAATGACATAATTATTATTAATATCCTGCTTATTGTCACAGATGATGCTGTTTTGAAGGCTTTGACAATGACTACATCATGACCTGTAAAATTTGCATAAGGATTGGTTTATAACATTGGCACCCCTGACCTGAGGTCATCTCATTCTTAATGCTCCACTGTAAGCCTGCTTTACAATTTTGAAGTCTTGGACTCAGTGAATCTACCTAAGGTCACAGAGCCAGAAGGGACAGGTGCAAGATTTATACCCAGGTCTTTTGGATTTCAACCAGTTCTCTCAAAAGTTGGCTGAAGACTGGGGAAGGCATTCCAGGTGCCCTGCCTGGGTCGAATATCTTGAGTCCTCTCACTTCAGACCGTGCAGACCTGTTTGCTGCATAGAAGCCTGAGTCTAATGCTAATATCTTCCAGCATTTTATCACACGGACTTATGGCAACCCAGGGGCCAATTTTTATTTTTCTGGATGCCAATTTGAGTTAATTTACTAGACTTTGAGCTGAGGATGGTGTATGGGTGTGTGTGTGTGTGTGTGTGTGTGTGTACGTGTGCGCACGTACACAAGCATATACACATTTGGTCTCATCAGCTCATTTTTCCAGGGATGTGCTAAAATGCTGTTTGTATCAAAAAACAACATCGCCGCTCAGTGTCAAACTGATTAATTCCTGTTGCAGCTATAATGAAAAACAGCACATTTCTGTCCCAACCTTGCTGACATTCAGCATTTTCTGTGATTTTTTTTCTTTATTGAAATATACTTTACATATCATGCCTTTACTCCATTTTAAGTGTACAATTAAATGATTTTCAGTGAATTTACCGAGATGTACAGTTAATCACATAAATCAGTTTTAGAGGAATTCCTTTCCACTATTGAGACCCCTAATTCTGCTCCCCAACTACTTTTCAAGCATTTTCTGTGATTTTTAAAAATCTAACTTCAGAATCTTAACAGCTTCTGTTATCTTCCAAAGATCCTATAGGACCTTTTTATGTGACTTGCTCTGAGAAAATGAAAAAAAAAAA